>APFE030274530.1:0-50094 GCA_000404065.3 Pinus taeda | reverse complement strand
AATCCTGGTTGGTAGAGAGTGGACGGATGGATAATCATTTGAGGGGAGGCTCGATGGTCCTTTGTTCGAGGGGAGGATTGTTGGGTATACGACCAAAGCCCCACATTGACTAGAAGTGGGGAGGATCATGGGTATATAAGGATGGACAAATATCTCCATTGGTATGAGGCCTTTTGGGGTAAGTCCAAAAGCAAATCCATGAGGGCTTAGGCCCAAAGTGGACAATATCATACCATTGTGGAGATATGTGGTGTCTAGAATCCTTACATATACCACTTAGCGCCCGAAAGCGGTGCGATGAAAATTGTTACCGCTTGGTCAAACCGCCCTCGCCCGTTAAACAGCCATGCAACTCCGTCGCCCGATGACCGTCTGATTTGTCCGCTGAAGATCCAACGACCCTAACACACCCCGCTCCCACCTTGGCGGATAGCCTCTGCCAAGCCATCTCCGCCGTTCATTTCCTCGATCCGGTTGTAATTCTTCTCCCTCACCCAAATTGTCCACCTACCCATGCATTCCACGTCCTATGACCATTCTGTTGCTCGAACAAGGAGATGACCAGCTTTGTCAGCATCAGTTACAGTAATATCCCCAACAACCACATTAAACAGAAAGCATGGACAAAAGGAGAAAATGACACAGCATGACTCTGTAACTGAATTTATCAGTCATGGACTCCACCATTACGAGCACTCCAACCGCCTAAAGGACAACACAACACCTGAACAGATCGGATTCACCCACTGAAACAATCAACATCGTTCAGAGACTCCATCAAGCGGTTAAATGCAGTTGGTGGTCAATTATGACCCCTCCATACCTAAACGGCCAGGTTCCATTGTAATGTAAACTTATAATACCTAGGAGCAAGATGTAATCAAGGTTGGAATTTGATGTAAGGTTCAACTTCTGGAGACTGTAGACACTTTGTCACTTGCAGTATCTCATCTTCATTTTCAGCAAATACAAGCTTCTTTTGCTGTTAACTGCTCACTCTTCATTTTCCTCTGTTCTAAGCTTGTGCCTGATATGTTGTGTTCTTGATCTCTTGATGTTTAGTAGTAGATGATTGTCATCTTATCTATGTGTTAGAATCTCGAATGCATCACTAAATAGGTTGCTTATGTTTCTTTCTATCTAATGCAGGAGATTTGTCATCCTGTCTTTGCATTAATAGATTAGATTTGCAGGTTTCCGTACTAGCTACAGCCGGCCATCACATGGTCTTGTCCATCTGCTAGTGTGGTTAGTATTCTCCATATTCACCTAATATCTAAACTGTGAGCATTGGTGGTCTAAAGCCTTGTAGTCTGAGGGTGTTCATGCATGTCTAGAGTGAAACAAAGTAGAAGTGGTTATCTTTCTTGAACCAAACCATCATTCCTTCCATTAAACCTTGAAACAATAGTTGAATTTATATGTTACCATGCATCTCTGAGCTACAACCTAGGAGAGTTTCCTAGAATCCTAACATAATTGGTGTAGTTGCCAGGGAGAGGAGATTGAAGCTCAGCTTCCCTAGGAGAATGACACAGATCCAACTTTGATGATAAACAAAGTCCGGACACATTTTTTGTTGTAATCATCTATCTGGCGACTCTACTGGAGGACTAACCTTTTTGGCGACTCCACATCACAGTTCTATCTCAGTTTGTGAGGCATACTAAGAGAAATCTTCAAAAATCACCAGCGGACCCAGTACCTGACCCTAAGAATATTGTCAAGCAAAGAAAGACATCACAAAAGGGAGCATCAGGATCAGGTAAGCCTAAACAATCTTATGTATCTCTGCCAGAAAAGCTTGTAACAGAGCATCTACACGTTGAAAATATAGCCTCTAGTACTAGCAGCGAAGAAATATTTTTAGATATTCATAAAGCTCCCTATTTAATAAAGTCCCCTTTGGATCTCAGTCCAAAGGCAACCTCCCTTCCAGTCCATCACTTTCCTTCAGCCCTGTCATTCATCTCTCAGCTTCCTATCATTCAAACATCCAGTACCCTTCCATCTACCCCAGTCATGGAAGGTCCA
Source organism: Pinus taeda (assembly GCA_000404065.3). Taxonomy (NCBI): domain Eukaryota; kingdom Viridiplantae; phylum Streptophyta; class Pinopsida; order Pinales; family Pinaceae; genus Pinus; species Pinus taeda. The sequence continues at coordinate 48,060 of APFE030274530.1, read as the reverse complement.
CAAGCGCCCACCAAAATGGAAAGAATCATAGCTGCTAGGTATGGATCCTTGATCCCGCCTATTCCTTTGAATGCCATGCCTACAAGAGAATATCAAAAATACATGCCTAAGTTCACTGGGACAGAGGGAGTAACAACTGAAGAACACCTTAAGTCTTTTTATAGCTATGCTCATAACTTAGATATCTGTGAATATGATGTGTGGATGAGAGCATTTGTCCAAAGCCTTGATGGAGAGGCTAGAAAGTGGTTCAGAGAGCTGACCCCTTGGTCTATATTAGACATCAAAGCATTAGATGATGTGTCTTTAAAGCATTGGGGAGATAAGAAAGACCTGCTATATTACCATACTGAGTTTGGCAACCTGAAAAGGGAAAATGGGGAGTCATCGTCTGATTTTACTAAAAGATTCAACTATATGTATAGCAAGATACCAGCTTAAGTGAAGCCTACCCCCACCTCTTCCAAACTCACCTATTGCAATGCCTTTGATTCTAATTTTTGCCTGCTATTAAGAGAGAGAAGATGTGCTTCTCTAGCTAAAATGCAAGATGCAGCCTTGGAGGTGGAATCTAGTATCATGGCTGCAAAGAAACTCAAAGGACATGCTGATAGAAGGAGGCAGAGAGGTGAGTCTTCCTCTTCCTCTTCATCTTCAAAACGCAAAATAGACAAAATGACTAAAATGATAGAGTCATTGGCTGCTGAAATATCCAAACTGAAGGTTGAGCAGAGTTCTGGGAAAGCAAGGCATCTATATACATTTGCTCCTAGAAATCCAAATCCATTCAGAAGAGCAAACGAATAGTTGCAGATCATTTAGAGGGACAAAGAGGCTAGTGAAGAACAAAGGTTAAGACTCCTTTCCAGAACGTAGTCATGGAGGACGAGTAGTTTGATGAAGAGGCTAAGATTCACTGCATGGAAGACAAGGGCAGTGTTGCCTTTCTGACATTAGCTACCTACGAGGAGTCATTACTGAGGGACTAGACCAGTCAAGAGTGGGACAGGGAAGCTGTTCTACACACTGAAGACCAAAAAAGATACAACTTAAGGTCAAGAACAAGTAATGTCAAAGAGAATCCTACCCAAAGAGCTGTTGTCCCCACAGAGCAGTAGATCAGCAAGAAGAAGCGACCGACAGCTGATCCCATCATCCTCAAAACACCCGCTCAAGAGGTAAGAGGCCCTGACAAGTCCCCTTCCCCATTCAGCTTTGAATCAGAAGTCCAGAAGTTAAAAATATATGTACCTCTAACCGAACTTGTATAGGGTAAGGTCTTCAAGAAGCCCATCCTTGATGCACTTGAGTTGAAAGCCTCACAAACATCTCATGACTATGTGAATTTATAAGATGATAAACATGCAGTTGTGCTTAGCCCAATGACTGAACTTGATGATGACAATTCCCCATCATTTTATGTCTCCTTGACCTTTCATGACAAAATCCTCCACAACTATCTGTTGGACACAGGTGCCAGCCATATTTTGATGCCCAAAGTTGTCATGGAAGAATCTTGATATTACCCGACCTTATCATGAATTTTTCTCCTTTGATTCAAGGAAGGTGAAATGTCTAGGGTTAATCAGAGACTTAGCTATCACCATAACTCAGCTACCTATGAAGAGCATGATGATGGATATTGTGGTAGTAGATGTTCCCCCTAAGTTTGGTATTCTACTTTCCAGAGCGTGGATTAAGAGGTTGGGTGGGACCTTGCAAAATGACTTGTCTTATGCCACTATCCCACTTTTTGAAGGAGAAAGCAGAAGACTATACAGGGAAGCCCAACTGGCCTATATCATTAGTGATGAGAATAATCCCACTAATCATCCCATTTACGTTGTGAACACTAATTTTGGAGCATGTATTCTCCAAATATAAGAACCCCATAGGGCCTCAGTGTAGCTCAAGAAACCAGTAGGCTAGGCCATGGAAAAAGAAGGGACACAGGCTTTGGATATGTTCTTTGATGGAGCCTATTCAAAGGAAACTGCAGGAGCAAGAGTGGTGCTGGTGTCTCCAAAACAAGAAAGCACACATATGTCTTTTAATCTAACTTTTCAGGTCACCAACAATATAGCAGAGTATGAGGCTGTGATATTGGGCTTAAACGTTGCCAAAGACATAGGAATCAGAGACATAAAGGTGTTTGGAGACGCTGAGCTCATCATTCAACAAGTGAAAAAAACTTTCCAAGAAAGGCACCCAAGGCTGAAAGCGTACAGAGATGAGGTATGGAGGTTCAAAGAATCTTTCGATAGCTTTTGTATCTCATATATTCCTAGAGTAAAAAATCAGCTTGTTGATTCCCTTGTTGCGTCTGCTAGCATGTTCATCCCTCCCATGCCCCCTAGATTGTCTTATCAAGTCTAGATAAAATATAGACCATCCTTGTTTGATAATGTCCAACACTAGAAAGTCTTTGAGGATGATGATGAAGTAAATAGGTTTCTATAAGTCATTGATGAATTCTCTGAAATGCAAATTGATCAAGAGAATGAAACCTTGGAGGAATGTCCCCAGCCCCTGCTAAGGAATAGAATTGGCCAAAACATCGTTGTTCAGTTACCAAGCAATCATATACCTAAAGGGCTAGTGCCTCTAGAGAAGATTTTTGACCATAACGATGTGCCTCATAAGATTGCCTGAAAAGAAGATCAGTCTGCAGTCCATAGGCATAACATAGGGAGTCCAAATCATCCAAAGTATATAAATCTATCCACCCATTTGTCTGCTGCCCAAAGTTCTGAGTATTGCACCTTAATGAAGCAATTTGTTGATTTCTTTGCCTGGGAATACAGTGACCTTAAAACTTATGACAAAAATATCATCCAACATAAGGTCCCATTGGAGAAAGACACCATTCCTTTCAAACAGAAGCTGAGACCCATTAATCCTTTGCTCCTCCCTCTGATTTAAAAAGAAATCAAGAAGTTGTTGGCTGCCAAAATCATAGTTCCTCTGAGATATTCAAAGTGGGTAGCCAACTTGGTAGTGGTGAGGAGGAAAAGTGGAGAAATCAGGTTGTGTGTCGATTTCAGGAAGTTGAACAAATGTTCCAGAAAGGACAACTATCCCCTACCAAAGATGGAACATTTGCTACATAAAGTCTCAGCTGCCAACGTTATGTCTTTCCTAGATGGATTTTGAGGGTATAACCAAGTTTATGTACATCCAGATGACCAAGAAAAGACTACTTTCACCACTCATTGGGGCACTTTTATGTACTCCAAGATGCCCTTTGGGCTGAAGAATGTTGGGGCTACCTTTCATAGAGCCATGGATATAGCATTTCTAGGAGAGAAGGATAAGCTTGTCCTCGTCTCCCTGGATGATATAACAGTATACTCCAGCAGCCATCAAGATCATTTGCGGCATTTGAAGAAAGTGTTTCGGAAGTGCAGAAAGTTTGGAATATCAGTAAATCCTAAGGAGTCACAATTTGCTTTAGAAGAGGGCAAACTTGTAGGACACATTGTTTCTGCTGCAGGTGTTAGGATTGACCCAGAGAGAGTGAAAACGATATAGACCTTATCTGTCGCATGATTAAAAAAAAGGACATCCAATCCTTTTTGGGCAAAATAAATGTTGTAAGGAGGTTTATTCCTAATTTTGCAGAATTGGTAAAACACATCACCTCTATGTCGAAAAAGGGATCAGAGATCAAATGGACTAATGCAACAAGAAGACCTTTTGAAGCCATCAAAAGAGCTATTATGGAAGCCCCCACTTTGATCAACCCAGACTGTAGCAAGGAGTTCCATTTCTTCTCCTTTGCTTCCGGTGACACCCTTGCAGCAGTCTTATTGCAGAAAGATGATGAGGATTCAGAGCATCCAGTGCATTTTTCAGCAAAACCTTAAGGGATGTTGAACTAAGGTATGATATTATCGAAAAACGGGCCTATTCTCTTATCAAATCTTTAAAAGCTTTCTGAATATACATTTTACACTCCAAGTAATTGCATATGTGCCTCTGCTTCATTAAAGGATGTCCTAACGTAGCCACATGTTGATGAAAGAAGGGCTAAGTGGATTGCAAATCTTATTGAATTCAACATAGAATTGAAGCCCACCAAGCTTGTCAAGGGCCAAGGCCTTGCTCAGTTGATGGCTGAAGAAAATTTCAAAATGCTTGACATAAACTGCATGGGTACAAATTCAGAGGATGCATAGACAGAAGAAGCAACAATAGGAAATGGCTGGTTTTTGGCTGAGAATCTAGCTTCTAGGAATAGTTGAATTTATATGTTACCAGGCATCTCTGAGCTACAACCTAAGAGAGTTTCTTGGAATCCTAACAGGTCACATCCCCAATTTGCCAAATTATTTGCTGCCACATTACCCATCCTTCGGACATGTGTAGTGATGATGTAGTCTATTTGTCTAATTAGCTTACTCATCTCTTGGACCAGCCATGCAGTTCTCCAGCTTTGGTTGATATTCTCCCATTGTGTTCCTTGTTGTAGCTTCTTCACCATTTCGATCACCATTTTTGAGTCTCCTTCTACCTGTAGCTTTTGAAATCGCTCTCTTATCGCAATTTCCAGCCCTCTTTTCAAGGCATGAAGCTCTGATACATTATTTGTCATGTTGCCATAGTCCATAGCATAGACTCTAAGTGTCTTACCCCTGTCATCTCTAATAATCCTCCTGTCCCAGCCTCACCAGGTTCCCTTTTTCAGACCCATTGAAATTTAGTTTGATGAATTCCTTCAGAGGCCTTTGGAATTGGTTTTCTTCCTATCCTTTGGTGGTATGGTGCTTCCATGAAGATGTGTTCGACATACTTGATTTCAGGTTCATGCATGGCATTACCTTTTCTTCTTGTGGATTAGTTTTCCAATCCTCCTCGAACCATTTCTCTACTAATACAGTCTCTCGTATATTTTGGGTTATCTAGTTTCATTTTTCTGCTTTTGCTCTTCTTTCTTCTTTGGATATTAGATTGTTTCATTCTTTCCATATTTTCCACAGGACAAATCCTAGTGAGAGTCTCCAAGCACGGTTTAGGATTGTGTTATGGTACGGCTTTTTCCGCTAGTTATCTATTGTTGTTTCCATGTTATTTGGATTCTTGTCACTGATTTCTAAAATTTGATGGTGTTGTTTCCACAAGTTATCGCTAAATTTACAAGCGTTGGTTAGGTGCTCCATTGTCTCTACCTTTCTCGGCATGACACATATCGAGGGACCTTGCATCCCTTTTTTTTTCAATTGATCCCATGTTAGTGCACGACCATGGTGCGGGATCTAGATGAAGAAAGAGATCTTCGGCCATGTTTTTTCCTTCCATATGCTTTCCCAGGTATTTGTTTCTTGATGCTTGAGGTGTTCTACTTGTAGTTGATAACCTTCTTTAATTGTTAACATTCCTTTGATCTTGTAGCCCCATCTTAGAATGTCCAGTCCTCTGTTTTTTGCTATTTTCCTGGTTACCATTTCCTTTTCGTATAGCTTCCACTGGGGTGTTTCTGGTGCTTCTCGCCAATCCTATGTTTGTTTCCACTTTCTCCAGTATTCTCCTGGGTCTATGCACCAGAAGTTTTTCACTATTTTTTCCCCTTGGAGATCTGTGTATTGGCGGATTCCTGCTAGCTGAGGCTTGCTATTTAATTTTTCTCTCTATTGCCATGCTTCTTCCCAAAACATAGCTTTGTCACCTCCTCTGATTTCCTAGGAGTTGTGGTTGTTGATCATATCCCGTGGTTGAAGGCTACATTCCATATTGCTGAACCTTTCTTGTCATTATGGCTTCTCAGCTTTCCTTTGAGAGACCTAGGCATGTCATACTTCCTTTCCCATAGTTTTTTTCCAAAGGTCAACCCCTCCCTATCTCCATCTCCACCGCAACTTTGCTCTCATTACTTGTTTCAGTATATAGGGGTCTCAGAGTCCTAAGACTCCTTCTTTTAGGGTTTTTCCAAGCCAACTCCATGACAGAAGCGCCAATTTTTTTCCGTTCTAGGTCCTCGCCATAAAAACTTTTTGAAAATTTCTACCATTTTTTGGCATACTATTTTGGGAGTCGCTTGACTAATTAGTTAGTATATCGGAATAAATTGTAATACTGACCTTAGTAGTATTACGCGACTTGGTGATCCAGGTCCAGGTGTGACAAAGGACCCTTCCAAGACCTTTTATTTTCGTGATGTGTTAAGTTGCATTTTTAAAACAACATAAACGAATACATATGCATGTTGTAAACAAGAGGAACATGACATTCATCAACACATGAAAACATAAGCCGTTGATAACGGAGTTCATCCAGGAGGGACTATATTTACAGGCCCCGGTGTCAAGATGGTGTAGGCCACTGCATTAAGTGTTGTCAATAGTGATGATGTACATAAGAGGTGACATCACTATCATACAAGGAAAATTCCCTCACGCAGGAGTGGCTCCAAGAGATGTTCTGCTCCAGGAACTTTCAGTCAAAAGGACTCCTATTAGTATGACACAAACTCATGCATGGTGATAATGAGCATCTCCCCGACATGGCATAAAAGGGATGTCAATGCAAAAATACATGGTAACAACATGAGTATCCCATCAACATGATGAAAAAGGGATCTTGAACAAAACATGATGAATCATGACAACAAGTACATCCCACAAATGATTCCGCATCACATCAAGTAGGAATCATGAAAACAAGTAAGAAACAAGATCCCACATCAAACATCAAACAGGGATCTATGCAGCACAATGCATCACAAAAATAAGTACATGAGCACACTTCATATACCTCACATCCTGGGGCCTTTTGAAGAAGAGGATTTCAAAGTGCTGAAGTTGACCGTACCATCAACCTCGATGTGTTGAATCTCATGGAATGACTGTTCACACGCTGAATGCTCACACCTGCAGTACACTTAGAAAAGTGGCCGAAAAATGAAATGAGAAAATGAAAAATATGAACACACCATCATATTTGTGGGGTCGAATAGTGCAAAATTGACTGTCAAATTTCTAAATTCTGACAAAGTGGAAATCTCGAGCTCAAGGAATTTTTAGATTCCCCCTGTTGGAAACAATGAGAGGGGGGGTGAACCAATATTTCTTTTCAATTGTTATTTTTGTTTGTTAAATCATTTACATTTGGAACACATAAATAAATAACAGGAACAAATGCTTTTATTAATATAATCTTTACAATAAATCAAGTAATATCTATATATAGCTTCAACCAATTGCCAAGCACCAACTTGGACGTTTTGTGAGGCTCCAACCTCTAGAGAACCAACCCTGTCTTATCAAGGCACCGGCCTTGAGGAGCACCAACTCCCAGGACACCAATCCTTTCAGTTCTGAGGCACCAACCCCAAGGTCTCGAGCCCTCTGCTGTAATTGTCTGGATCTGTTTGGTAGTAATTCTCTGCTCCCAACCCCGTTAGACCTATGACTGAATTCTATCCTCCTGCTTCTTCCACTTCCTCTAGACCTTCGGCTTCCTCTATTTCTTATAGTTTTTCTAACTCATAAACTTTCCTTGTTCTCTATTATATATTCCTGATAACCCTGACCTTTGGGTTCCTTTTCGTTCAGTTGATCTTTCGGCTTCCTCTGCGCTCGTTCTTCGGCTTCCTCTGTCTCTTCTAATCCACCAATACTCAAAAGATGCATTCATTCAATATTGAAGATCCTACGTGCCACGTCATTCCTTTAGTCGTAATGGTAGCTTCCAGAGGTCTTATACAAGTCGTGCCCATAACATACTCTGTTCTCTGATATCAACGTCATCGATCTTCATATATCAACATAGTTAAAAACATATAATGGGTGGTCCCACCTGCCACATCATCTCCACCGTTGATCTCATCTTTAATCCGACGGTTGTTGATCCACCTGATCAATAAACCCAATCACCGATCCTCCATCGTTTGATCAAGGCACACTGGATCCAATGGTTAATAACGATATGGGCTGGGGAACTTGCGCGACGCTTAACCGCCTTTACAGAGCCGATAAGGATTATAGATCCTTGATCTATAAAAGTTCAGGTCCGTTCTTGAGATTATAGTCCTATTATTTTGTGACCCGATATCCATTGGATATACGAGGTCATCAAATCTATAGCGTGTGGGTCTTCAACTAGCACATGGGTTAACAACAGGCTTAACCCCCACCGTTGACTATGACGTAAGCGTTGAAAATGAGATTGACGGCTAGGATGGGCCTTCGGCCACGTACACTCCTACCCCCGCTATTCCGATAGTTGTGCTCTTTGTTTTCTTCTTTACTTGCTCCAATGACTACGTACACTCTTAGTTGAGTTTGATTCAAGGTATAGATAGTTGTTCTGACTGCTTCTCTCCAGAATTTTGACTACAAGTCAATTGCTATTAACATTGTTCTTGCCATTTCTTGAACTGTTCGATTCCTTCTTTCAACTACCCCATTTTTCTTGGGTGTTCTAGCACCAGAGAGTTCTCTTTCGATTCCATGTACTTTACAGAATTCATCATATTCGTTTGGTGTGAATTCTCCCCCTCTATCTGTTTTGAAACATTTAATCTTAGAGTCCTTTTCATTTTCTACAAGGGATTTAAGATTGTTGAAACACTAAAATTCTTTGGATTTATATTTTATGAAATATACCCACATCATTCTAGTATAGTCATCAACAAATAAAGCAAAGTACCTTTCTCCTTGAAGTACCGAAGTTCTAGTTGGTTGACATAAGTCAGCATGGATGATCTTTAAAGGCTTTGATGTAGAAAACTCCTTGGTCTTGTGATTGGTTCTAGTTTGCTTTCCATGTTGACATGGACCACATACTCCTTGATTTGGCTTGAATAACTTCTTGAAACACTCAAATGCTTTGGATTTATATTTTATGAAATATACCCACATCATTCTAGTATAGTCATCAACAAATAAAGAAAAGTACCTTTCTCCTTGAAGTGCCGAAGTTCTAGTTGATCGACATAAGTCAGCATGGATGATCTCCAAAGACTTTGATGTAGAAAACTCCTTGGTCTTGTGACGGGTTCTAGTTTGCTTTCCATGTTGACATGGACCACATACTCCTTGCTTCGGCTTGAATAACTTTGGGATGTCCCGTACTGCATTAGTCTTGCTGATATTGATCAAGTTTTTGAAGCTTGTATGTCCAAGTCTCTTGTGCCACAGCTAACTTTCATCTGTTTGACTTAAGTAACATTTATCTTCTTGAATTTTATTTAGAATGTAGATGTTGTCTAGTGTTCTAACCCCTTTCACCACAAGTTCCCCAGAGGAAGAGTTCCTTATTTCACAATATTTAGTGCTAAAGACAACATTATGTCCTTGATCACAGATTTGGCTAACACTCAGGAGAATGTGTTTGAGCCCATTTACTAGCAAATCATTTTGAGCCTTTCCTTTTCCATTAAGAAGGGTAACAGTTCCTTTTCCAGCAATTTTGGCAGATCCACTTCCAAAGGATACATTTCCTTCCTTTTTGTTCAATGAGACAAACTTCCTTTTGTCACCTGTAATGCGTCTGTAGCACCCACTATCCACAAACCAACGATTTTCATCACTGTGAGCACATAGAGCTAGGACACATTTATTTGTGTTGGGATTCTCATTTTTTGCTTTTCTTCTTTTGAGGGGGCAATTTTGTTCATTGTGTCCATTGTCACTACATAATGAGCACATTGGATCAAATTTGGCCAAGGGATCAAAAGAGTTGTAGGTCTTCATTTGTCCTTGCCCTTTGGGACCATATGGTTTGCTTGTTTGATCCTTCAATTTTGGTGTTTCATTCTTACGAGCCATGCAATGTCTAGCTTGATGACCAAAATTTTTACAATAAAAAAAATGCCCAAAAATGATAGTTTTGTACTTGTTGTAATAACTATGATTTGAATCAACGTTCTTCCTTGGAGTTACTCTTTCTTCATTCTTTGGATTGAGATGGGCCTTTGATGAAATAATGTCTTTTACCTATTGTAATTTCCATGATTTGAACCAACATTCTTCCTTGGAGTTACTCTCTCTTCATTATTTGGATTTGAGATGGGCCTTTGACGAAATAATATTTCATCTTTTGTGTTGCTAGAAAGTATGTCGCCATAGATTTTTGCATTATTCTTAGTACTTGATGATTCTCCTTTAAAACCTATCCCAGATTTGTCATGTCGAGGTTTTTGATTATTTAGGATTGTGTCAAGAATTTGAGAACTTTCCCAACTCCTTTTGACTTGCTCTAGTTCCTTCCTCGACGATACTATTTCAGCTTCACGTTCTTCACAGACTTCTTCTTTTTCTTTTAGCTTATTCTTCAAGAGGTATTCCCTTCTTTTTGTTTCCTCATTTTCTACCTTGAGAGAGATGATTTTATTTCGTAATTTCTCATCTTATTCAATGTCACTTATTAAAAATTCATCTACATTTCCTTCTAGCTCTGAATCATCATTATTTCTGAACGCCATGAATATACTTCTTAGCTTCCAGCATGGTCATTTTATTCATCTGAATCTTCATTACCTCCTTTGTGGTGAGGGACGTGGTTAATTGTTGATCTCTTTTTGATAACTACAAATTCATCTTCATCAAACTCATCTTGCTTAGAGAAGAAATTATTCTTATTGAACCCTTTCTTTTTGTATACCATCCTTTTAGAATTTTCCTCACCATCACTATCATGCTTGTGGGGACATTTTGTAGCATAATGACCTATTTTTCCACATTTGAAACAAATAAGACGGTACTTACTGTTTAGCTTAGATCCTTTCTTTAATTTTCATACAAATTGCACCAATTCGGATTCAGCATCGGAGTCATCACTATTGGCATTCCATTCTTTCCCCTTTTTTTATTTTGAGGCCTTGAATGCTGCATCTTTGGAACTTGGGCATCCTTTTATCATCTCATAGGCAATAAGGATTCCATGAAGTTCATTCATATTAAGAGTATCTAGATCCTTCATTTCTTCTATAGTACTTACTTTGGAGTCAAATCTGTCTAGGAGAGATCTTGAGACCTTTTGAACAATAGTTCTTTCTTCAATGTTTTCTTCCAATCCTTTAAGAGAGTTGACTACTTCAACTACTCGGAGAATGTATGATGCAATATCTTCTTCATCATCCATTTTCAGACTTTCAAATTGCCTTCTATGAGTTTGAAGCTTAGCCTTCTTAACTTTGGAGTCCCCATCGTATAAGCTAATTAGCTTATCCCATACTTATTTGGCCAAGTTACAATTCATGACTTTTGTAAATTCAGAATCGGTGATTCCACTAGTGATGGAGTTTAAGGCTTTTGCATTTGCAATGTAGGCTTTCCTTTCATCTTGAGCTGTTGGAAGAGTGGAAAGAACTGTGTACTCATTTAAAACCGAATGCCAAACTTCAGGTCCAAGGGACATTAAGTAGTAGGACATTCTCTTTTTTTCAAAAACCAAAATTTGTGCCATCAAATAGAGGAGGTCTTCCTGACACTTCTTGATTTCTCATCATGACTCAGAATCCTTCTTCAAGATGTTAGGATTATATGAAGAAGCCTAGGTCTGATACCAATTGTTGGAAATACTGAGTGGGGCGGGTGAAACAGTATTTATTTTCAATTGTTATTTTTGTTTGTTAAATCATTTACATTTAGAACAGAGAAATAAATAACAGGAATGAATTCTTTTATTAATATAATATTTGCAATAAATCAAGTATGAGATATATATATAGCTTCAGCCAGTTGCCAAGCACCAACTTGGCCCTTTTGTGAGGATCCAACCTCCATAGCACCAACCCTATCTTGTCAAGGCATCAACCTTGGATTTAGGAGCACCAACTCCCAGGACACCAATCCTTCCGGCTCTGAGGCACCAACCACAAGGGCTCTAGCCCTCTACTGTAAATTGTCTGGATTTGTTTGGTATTAAGTCTCTGCTCCCAACCCCGCTGGACCTATGACTTACTTCTGTCCTCCTGCTTCTTCCACTTCTCCCAAACCTTCAACTTCCTCTATTTATTACAGTTTTTTCCAACTCATAAACTTTCCTTGTTCTCTGTTATATATTCCTGATACCCATGACCTTTGGCTTGCTTTTCACTCACTTGATCTTTCGGCTTCCTCTGTCTCTTCGAATTCGCCAATACTCAAAAGACACGTTCATTCCATATTGAATATCCTACGTGCCACGTCCTTCCTTTAGTCGCAATGGTAGCTTCTGGAGGTCTTATACAAGTCATGCCCATAACATACTTTGTCCTCCGATATCAACATGATTGATCTTCATATATCAACACAGTTAAAAACATATAATGGGTTGTCCCACCTGCCACATCATCTCCACCATTGATCTCATCTTTAATCTGATGGTTTTTGATCCACCTGAACAATAAACCCAATCGTCGATCCTCCACCATTTGATCAAGGTGCGTTGGATCCAATGCTTCATAACAATATCGGTCAGGGAATTTGTGCAACGCTTAACTTCCTTTACGGAGTCGATAAGGATTATAGATCCTTGATCTATAAAAGTTTGGGTCCATTCTTGAGATTAACGTCTGATCATTTTGTGACCCGATATCCTTTGGATATATGAGGTCATCAAATCTAGAACCTGCGGGTCTTCAACTGGCACACGGGTTAACAACAAGCTTAACCCCTTCCGTTGACTATGATGTAAGCGTTGAAAATGAGATCGACGGCTAGGATGGGCCTTCAACCACGTACACTCCTACACCCACTCTTCCGATAACTGTGCTCGTTGTTTTCTTCCTTACTTGCTCCAATGACTACGTACACTCTTCACTCTTCCTTCGACGATGTGTTCCTCATTTTGTCTCTTTCCTCGCTGCGTGTTCCTCTTTGCTCCTTCTGATATTTCATGTGATATCTCTGACATGGTTCTTACTCTTGGCACATGTGATAGATCTGCTTTGTCTTGGCTTGTTACTCCTATGGCTTCTCTTCGCTCCTACAGCCTATAACTTTTGATACTGCTCCAATAGTTCTTCTCTACTCTGATAGCTCATATGACTTCCAATCATCATTTAATATCCTCCAGGTCCTCTGCAAATCTGTTGCTTGGATTAGGAAATTGACCGTGTCATCGGGTTCACGTTGTCGAGAGGTGTAGGATCGACATAAAGTTTTTCCAATTTGGACACTGCAAAAATTTCACCCTCTTGGAAATTTCGCTCAGTCATGGTTCCACCTGCAGATAAATTAATTAAAAATTTGCCTCGAGTTTCGTGCCCACTCCTGGTTCGTCCATGTTCCCTAGGCGCACTGTGCAAATGAGGTTTATATCAATTATGTGGTGGATTAACCAATGAGTTGGTTGTGGCACATTGGTAAGTGAGGTAATTTGTTGAGGAGGGGTCGGGTGGTCAAACCCCGCCCCTCCCTTTTTTAATACATTATAGTTTCCTTTTTAACAACTGTATATGTATTTGGGGGTCGGGTCTGCATTGGGCGGCCCTCCCCATACCCATTTCTTCCTTTTGGGTGAGCCAATTGCCTTGTTGATCCATTAAGGAGAAGATTCTGTTCTACTGCCTGTGCTGTATCATTGCTTTGTGGAAGAACCTTGTGTTTCTTTCTCCTTCTTTTAACCATTTGATTCTTGATTTTTGTTTCCATAGGATTTCTTCTTGTTGTCTTCTTTCTTCTAGTCTATTAATCAACAGCCCTTCCTCTTCTGCAAGCCCTTCACTTCTACTCTCATTGATTATTTGTTGTTGTACTTTCTTCATCTTTGTTTGGATTATCCCCTGTTCCTTCTGTATGTTACCGAATTCTTCCTTGTTCCATTTCTTTATCTTACGTTTTAGATATTTTAGTCTAAGTTGAAAGGTATGCATCTAGTTTCTTCCTCCTATCTCATTCTCATTCACTTTCCACCATTCCTTCATTTTTCCTATTAGGGTTGGTTCTCTTAGCCAAAATGCCTCAAACCTAAAGGATTTATTTTGGTTTCCTTGATTACTTTCTACTAGTTTAATAGGCCAGTGAGCTGACCCTAGACACAGAAGAATTGATGCTTCATAGAATATGTCTTTGCCAATGAAGTGTTCTACTGCCAAGAATCTGTCTAGCCGAGAGGCTATCTATCTGCTCCCTCCGCTTCTATTGTTCCACGTATATGTTCCATTTATAGTTGGGATGTCTACCAATTTTAGTTCTTCTTGAAGATCTTTGAATATCTCCATTTCTGGTTCTTCTCTTTGCAATCCTCCTCTTTTCTCCTCTATTGATGTTGTCAAATTGAAGTCCCCTGCTATAAGAAATATATACAAATCTGTATTCTCCTCTTCTCTTTTTGTTAACTTATTTACAATGTATATACGAATGATATCAATGGCAAATAATGTTTACCATTTATAAAATTGTAAATATGTAGAATTTTTATTTCTTCTCTTCTCTGCTTGACGATATATATAAGTTGTATAAACATATGATATCAATATTGAATGATGGTTACTATTTGTGTAACTGTACAGATGTGGCCTGCGCTAATATACAAAGCTAAAGAGGGAGGACCGGATTGCATTCAAACCTATGTTTTCTGGAATATGCATGAACCAGAGCAGAGAAAGGTAAGAGTCATTGGAAACTCACCAAATTTTCTATATAATTTGGGCAATGTTTTCATTGAAAGTGTGAGCATCCGACTCTCATAACATGTCAATTTTCTAATCACACTAGATTAACTATAATATTTTCTACTACTTCATTGTACAAGTTGAGAAAAGCTATGGCAACAACGCTCGTCTTTGACTGATACCACACCTTCTCAAAAATTAAAAGCAAAAATGCTTTGATAAAATAGAAAAATGACGATGGAAGGAACAAATCTTGGTCATAAGTGTTTTTTATCGAGTTCAAATCAAGCATTTGATGACACTAGTAGCAACCAATATTTATCACAAAGCGTGTGGAGATCAGAGCAAACGCTTGAAATGATCAATTTTAACCATACAACTTGATGTATTTTTTTGGGCTATAAGGGGTACCAAGTAGCCACACGGCCACACCTTAGGTTGTATTTCCTTTCTCCATGGGGTATTTATGCCGGTAGAATGCATCCGCTACATGGATGATGGCGTCGTGTCCGAGATGAAAAAGTTGAATTTGGTGCATAATGCAACAATTTCGTCATCGTTGAGGCTTCGACCACCATCCACTCTCATATTGAACAAACTTTCCACGTACGCACGACAACTAGTTTGAGGTGATGCATCGTGACACTTTTTTATGAGCTGAAACAAGA
Source organism: Pinus taeda (assembly GCA_000404065.3). Classification (NCBI taxonomy): domain Eukaryota; kingdom Viridiplantae; phylum Streptophyta; class Pinopsida; order Pinales; family Pinaceae; genus Pinus; species Pinus taeda. Next base: position 32,853 of record APFE030274530.1, on the reverse strand, counting down.
GTTCTTGATGCCTCTCGTTTATGTCCACATAATCATTTATATCATTCTTAGTGACCCTATGGATATCATTATTCCACGCTTGTGCCACCCTTTGGGATATTCAACTAAACTAAATCTTACAATTACATTATTATTTTAGGAAAGTGCATGCTATCTCTTTACTTTCATCCAATTGGTAAATTACATTCATGCTACACACATCCCAATAATTATAACGAAATCAACTATCCCACATCACCTTGTTATCCAACAGTTAAATTACATATATGTTGGTCTTTCCAATAATGGAACAAAATCAATTACAACACGTCATCCCCACTTGCATGTTAGCTCTTCTCACCTTGCAAGGAATGGTATCCCACCCTTTTAGTCTTATCCTCCAACATGATACCTTTATTTATGGGACTTTTCCCAGAGGGATCCAAAGGAAAATTTACCCAAAAGAGGAAGGTATGGGTTTTGATGTTTCATAGTGTATACTTTAGCAACACATTAATTGAAATTGCATTGATATTGATGATGGTAGTAATGCCTCTCATTTTTTTTTATTATTTAATTTTATATAATATAATGATTCAATAAAAATTATCATTTAATTTTATATAATTTAATGACTTGATGGTTTAAAATAAGATTATGGCTTAATCATAGAGATATAATATTTGAGTTTATTTATTATTATTTTTTATTTATCTATTTGTGCTTATTTATTATTAGTATATATTTATCTTCATGTAATTTAGAGGGATCGAAATTCTTTAGATGAAAATTTCTTCCAAGTATAAAATTTGATGAAAGGTTTGCATCGATTGATATTTGATATCAATTTGATCCACTTCAACACTTGATGGATCTAGAACTAATATGAATCTAAACCAATTTACATTTTAAACTATAATTTGTTATAATGTCCTTTAAATGTTGAAGTGGAATAATAAAAGGCTTGCTTGTCATGTTTTCTAAGGATACAAGCCTCACATTGCTTTATGTTCCTTGGACCAATGGTGAGAAAGCCAAAAGCACCATTTTTTTCATCACATGAAGACTGTCATAATTGATGTGCACAAACATAGCATACCACAAGAGATTAGAGGACATTGTACCTTCATCAAGGTGTGAAAAATGCGTAGAATTATGTACCTATCTAGATCTCCCTTTCAACTTCAATATTTTCTCAACCTCCCATCTTGTCAAGATGACCATGTTGTCGAAATACATCCTTATTTAAACTTTTCCATCAAACTTGTCAATGGAATGACCTTGTTATTGAATATGCAATGGAGAAAACAAGTTCCTCTATAACTCATGAAGATAGGTAACATTACTGTCCAATATTTGTTATTCAATATGTTTAATTTTCTTCATGGAAGCATCATTTTGAATTGATGATATATAGAAATCTGTCATCCATGAATTTTGACCCAAGATGTTTTATAGCATCATTTTCCCTTCAAAATGTTTTGTATACTTGATGGTGGTAACAATATCTTTTGGAAGTTTCATTGGCCATGATACATTTTCATCATAATTATTGAAAAAATATAGAAGTAATAGAAAAAACCTTTTTCATATTCATTTATATAAAAAAATTGGTTGAAATTTTAACCTAGCCACCTTTAAAATAGGGAAGTCTGATTATTCGAGGTTTTTGTCTTTTCATAAAAGCAGATAATTCTTGTTAAAATTGCTATTTTTTATTACTTTACCAAACAGGAAAAATCAAGAGTTAATGAGTGGATAAAACATCAAGCACATGATCTAAACCATAACCCAATAAATAAGTGAAAAACACACATAACCCAATCAAAAAGCCAAATCACCAATACACATGTCGTTTCCAGTTGTTGCATTCTTCTCCTCTCCACTTGACATCTGTGCGCATCAGTTTCTCCTCAACCCTGTTACGACCATAATTTCATCTGGAAATGGATATGTGTGACCCTGTAGTTTCAAACTTTGGTTTAATAATGGTAAAGAGATGTTCGATATCTATTACAGATATCATAATATCTATAAGCTCTGTCTCAAAAGGCCCCTTCCTTAATTTATACAATTTATTTTCCCGAATGTGGAGTTTGATTTGATTTTGTGCCATATTATGCTACATTAATATTGTCTACATCCTGTGAAGTCTTAATTTTTTTCTTCTCTTAGAACTGTGAAAGCATATTGCTTCTCTTAAAAGTCTGAAATGAGGTGGTTGTGGGAATCAGTAACTTGCAGGTCAATATGAGAAATTTATGAGAGTAACAGTCATCTTAATGCTCTCGGGAGCTTAGTACTCTAAAAAAGTGACTGGAGGTGGCAAGGTAGCTTGGGAAGCTACAAACATATATGGTGAAGCTGAAGCCAAGGTGATAAAGCAGTTTAAGGAGATTTTTAAGGACGATAATTCCCCCCGTGGTTCCTCCATAAAGTTTACTATTTCTCCTACCGGGATAGAAGTATGTATGATCAATATCTCATCCTACAAAATTCAAAATTTCTTGTTTTGGTCTGTTTATGGAAGGATGTTGATTAACTAGTTTGTGTTGGTAGATTGCATTCTCTAAATATTGTTCGATTCTCGATAAGGACACCACAACAGTGACAGAGAACAAGATGATTTTTGAAGGGTTCCTCGCATCTATAATTGGAAAAAGTAGTGGATTCTCTGTCACCAAGACTTCAATCGCAGATTGGGTCTCTGAGCTGGTAACTGCCTAGAAATACAATTCATTGTATGTTAATATATGAAAATTATGCATTGATATATTTTAAAATTTTCGGTGATCCACATGCTTTTTTGTGTGCATTGGGTGCATTGAATGTGGAGAGTAACACAACCATATGAAGTTAAAGGCTAAAAGGTGAGGGTGGGTATGTACAATTTCACAGAATATTGAAATATTCAAATCCATAGATTTTAAACCTTGAAACTTGGAGCTTTTAAACATGGAAATGCATCTTTATTTGATCAATTCCATTAAAAAACCCTTTCTCAAGCACACATCAGACCAAGATTTAGATGGGTCTATGTTGGATTAGCAATCAGATATGATTAGAAGAAAATTTCTACAATGAAATCAATGAGTCTAATACAAGATATCAAATAGGATTAGCAAACAACATCTACACTGAAAAGAAATGCATCTAATGCAAGCAATCAAATAGCACTATAAATCAACATCTACTCTAAAATAAATGCATCTAGTGAAAGAAATCAAATATAATTAGAAATACACATCTACACTGAAATCAATGCATCTAGTGCAAGCAATAAAATAGAATTATAAATCAACATCTACACTAAAATCAATGCATCTAGTGCGAGCAATCATATATAATTAGAATGCATCTAGATTGAAATCAATGCATCTAGTACAAACAATCAAATATGACTATAAATCAACATCTACACTAAAATTAATGCGTCAAGTGCAAGAAATCATATATCATTAGAAATCAAAATCTACACTGAAATCAAGTCACCTAGTGCAAGCAATATTATAGGATTAGAGATCACCATATACACTAAAATCAATGTATATAGTGCAAGAAATGTTCTTCCCTCTACCCCCCTCCATCAATATTTATTTCTCCCTTTATCTCTCCTGCTTTATATCTCTATCTCAATTTCAAACATATACACATTCTCTCGATCTCTCCCACGCCACTCCATCTCTCTCTCTACTTTTCTCTCTCTATGTCTTTCTTCTTCTCTCCCCCACTCCCCTTCCAACTCAAACTCTTTGTCCCTCCCTCTCTCCTCCTCTCTCTACCCCCTCTCTACCCCCTCTCTCCCCCCTCTCTCCTCCTCTCTCTAAACTCCTATCTCTTCCTTTCTCTCCTACCTCTCTCTCTCGCCCCCCATCTCTCTCTCTCTCCAACCATGTCACTATCTCTCCCCCTCTCTAATTTTCTCTCTCCCCCTCTCTCACCCCTCCATATTTATGTCTCACCTTTTATATATTACCTTTCTCTCCCGCTCTCACTCCTCTCCTTCTTTCTCTATTCATTCCTCTCCCCTCTCCTTTAGTTTAGCTCCTTCAATGCGAGCATTCAAATAGGATTAGAAATCACCATCTACACTAAAAGCAATGCATCTAGTGCAAGAAATATTATACCTTCTATACCCCCATCTATATCTACATCTCCCTCTATCTCTACTTCTTTCTCTCTATCTCGCCTCCACCCAAACACACATGCTCTCTCCCTCCATATCTATCTATCTCTCTCTTCTTCCCTCTCTTCACCTTCCATCTATATCTCTCTATCCATTTGTATCTCTTTTTTATCTCTATATCACCCCAAAACCATACACACTCTTTCTCCTTATCTATCTATTTCTCCCTCCCTCTCCATCTCCCTCTCTCTTCCCCTTCTCCCCCTCTCTCCCCCCTTCTATCTCTCTTCCCTCCCTCTCCTTCCATCTCCCTTATCACTCCCTCTCTCTCTCTCCCTCTCTCCACCTTTCTATCTTTGTGTATTTTTTCTTACCTACCTCTCTCTCTTCTTCCCTCTCTCCTTCTCTCTCTCTCTTACATCCTCACTCTCTTCCTTCCTCTATCTCCCTTTCTCTCCCACCTTTCTCTCTCTCGCTCTCTCTCTCTCTCCCTCTCTCTCTCTTCGCCCTCCAATTCTATCATTATCTCCCTCCCTCTCTCCTTCTCTGTCATTCTTCGCCCCATTCTCTCCATTTATACTTATTTGTATCTCTATCTAAACCAAAAACATACACACCCTCTCTCTACTTTCTCTCTCTATGTATTTCTTCTTCCCTCCCTCTCTCCCCTTCAAACTCAATCTTTCTATCCCTCCCTCTCTACTTCTTCCTCTCCCTTCCTCTCAAGTCCTCTCTCTCTCCCTTCCTCTCTATTCCTTTCTCTCACTCCCTCTATCTCTCCACCTCTATTGCTCTATGTCTTTGTTCTTCCCTCCCATATATATTTGGAGTTAATATATATCATGATATATTAATATATATTGTAATATAATAAATTTTAAATTTAATAATATTAATATTATAATATATTAATACTAATATTAGATTTAGTAATAATATTGATATGAATATTAATCTTTCAATATTAATATTAGATTTAATGATATTTTTTACATGGCATGAAAACAAAATTTATATTAAAACTACATCAAATTAATGTTTTCAAAGATTACAACTTTGACGTGCAAATATTTATGGCTTTAAATATTTTAATATACAAATACGATATGGTTTTCATTTTTAAAGATTAATTTTACAAATATTTAATTAAAAGAAATATTAAAAGATTTTGGAGCAAGATTTTATATTCTTTGTCTTGAATTTACCTTTTTACTTTGATTTAAGAAATCATATTGACTTTAGTAAAAAGTAAAGATGTTTAAAGTTTTACCTAATTTATAATATTAATGTGGTTAATTTTTTTGTTGAAGGTAAATTTTCATATTCAATATATATATATAAAAACATGAGTTGATTGTATTTGAGACATTATTTATATGTTTTGTATGGTTATTTAGATATTTATTTTGGCCAACATTAAGTAAAAATTAAAGTTTGTGGAGAGATAGACAAAGTTTGTGGAGGGGTAGGATTCAGCTGTTGCCAAAATTATTTTCATTTCAAAAAATTAAAGTAATTTATATGCTTTTGAAATGGAGGAGTTTGATTTCCAACAATTCTATTGTGAAATAATTTATAAATACGGTCTCCGGTTTGCTATAGTTCCAAATTTTAAGTGATCTTTTTTGTTTCTAGTAAGTAGAATTCAAAGTTGGAATATATTTACTCATTTTGCAGGTCGATAGGTTAAATGAGGAGATCTTAAGCGATCTTGGAAATTTGACAAGAGAGAGGAAGGAGGACGTCATAGTGGAAAACCGCCTCAGCCACATGGCTAGCAAACCCGCATTGAAAACCCAAGTATGAATAATTTGTCTCAAAGACTAAGATGGTTTGTGAAATAATCTGTTTTCAAAGACCAAGACTAAGCATATTGGGTGGAATTGTAATTACCTCGTAGTGCAGCAGAAGAAAGGTTGGTGAGGTTAGATTCACGTGATACGTCACGTCACTCACTATATTTTCTTCGTTTTCCTCGTTGGCGGCTTCACAGTTGTGTCCTTCATATACATTGGCGGCTTCACAGTTGCGTCACTCGGTCGAGTTGTGTAACTCATATACATTGGCGGCTTCACAGTTGGGTCACTCGATTTCGACCGAGTTGATGGATAATCTGAATATTCATCGTCCACAATAAGATACGTCTCCTCTCCCATTTCGACCGAGTTGATGTATGTATGAATATTCAAAACCCATTCATTCACAATAAGATACGGTATTGACCATGATATGGCTGTATGGTTTGGTCAAACAAAGCAAGCATAAGTCATCATGATATTAATAATAAATCGAACCCATGGTATTGGACTAGTGTACTAATTGATCTATTATATAATAATAATAATCATATTTATTATTTCATATCAAAGTGTATAAAATAGCTATAGATTTAGAGATTCTTATAGCTATTCGACGAGTAGAGTAAATATTGAGATTTGTTGTCCAGGGTTTGGTACTAGGCTTAACCTAGCAGAGATGGAGGGCGTTGATTTTGAAGGTTTCAGGAAGTTGCAGAGGGCAGATGGCTTCGCTTCGATCCTTGCTATCGGCACTGCCAATCCACCCAATGCTGTGGATCAGAGCACATATCCAGATTTCTACTTTCGAATCACCGGTAACGAGCATAACACAGAGCTCAAGGATAAGTTCAAGCGAATATGTAAGTTTCAGTTTCCTGAATCAATCATGTGATCGAAGAAATATTATTCTTGTTACAAAAACCAACCTGTCCTGTCCTGTTTTCATGCGAAGAAATTTTATTCTTATTACAAAAACCAACCTGTCTGTCCTGTTTTCATGCGAACAAATATTATTCTGAAATCTGCAATACTTAATCAATATTAGCGTAGCGTCACTTTTCAATTCAAATTTAGAGACTAACTTTCTTCTATTATTACATTAGCCAGCCAGCTAGTCAAACAAGTGAGAGATTCCGAAATCTGCACTGCTTACTTTTCAAATTTATTTAGTGGCTGTAACTTTTTCAGATATTATTGTAATATTTAGTGGCTGTAATATTTTTCAGATATTAAGTTGATTGATTATAATTTAAAAGTATTATTGCAATTTTCAGTAAAATATAATTTTATATAAATAATTATTTCCTAAATCTAAATTCGGATTCATTTTAAATAAATATAAAGTATTATTGTAATAAAATAGTGGAAATTTCAACCTTCATTTTATTTTAAAACTGATAGAGTTGATTTTATATTAAATTTTTATTTATTTAACTAAAAATATGTTTTTAGATGTTTATGTTAATAATTTTAAAAGAAATTGTATAAATTTTTATTATTCAAATGGGAGAAATTAAAATGGGCAGCAATTTTTATTTATTTATTTTTTTTTTTTTAAATATTAAAATGAATTAAAAAGTTTTTTTTCTTTTCTCTTTCTCTTTGGTATATATATTAACACATTAGAGAATTGTGTGGGAAAAATAGGTTCATGTGATGAATCATGAATCATTCAAGATTTTGGATACAAAAATGATGTTAGCTTTTCTAATCATCATACATATGGCTCCATGCAGGTGAAAGGTCGGCAATAAAACAGAGATACATGTACCTCACGGAGGAGATTCTCAAGAAGAATCCCGATGTGTGCGCGTTCGTGGAGGTGCCATCGTTGGACGCACGGCAGGCGATGTTGGCTGTGGAGGTGCCCCGACTGGCAAAAGAGGCCGCTGAAAAGGCCATTCAAGAGTGGGGGCAGTCCAAGTCTCGAATCACTCATCTCATATTTTGCAGCACAACGACTCCGGATCTACCCGGAGCAGACTTTGAGGTAGCCAAGTTGCTGGGGCTGCACCCAAGTGTGAAGAGAGTGGGCGTGTTCCAACATGGCTGCTTCGCCGGAGGCACCGTTCTTCGAATGGCGAAAGACCTTGCCGAAAACAATCGAGGAGCTCGGGTACTGGTCATCTGTAGTGAAACCACCGCCGTTACCTTCCGTGGACCCTCCGAGACTCACCTGGATAGCCTGGTGGGGCAAGCTCTGTTCGGCGACGGTGCTTCTGCCCTCATCGTGGGAGCTGATCCCATCCCTCAAGTGGAGAAGGCCTGTTTCGAAATCGTTTGGACAGCCCAGACAGTTGTTCCCAACAGCGAGGGAGCCATCGGTGGGAAGGTGAGAGAGGTCGGACTGACCTTCCAACTCAAAGGCGCGGTTCCGGATCTAATCTCTGCCAACATTGAAAACTGTCTGGTGGAGGCGTTCAGTCAGTTCAAAATATCCGACTGGAACAAGTTGTTCTGGGTTGTTCATCCTGGAGGACGTGCCATCCTTGATCGGGTGGAGGCCAAGCTCAATCTGGATCCCACAAAACTGATACCCACCAGGCACGTTATGAGCGAGTATGGAAACATGTCCAGTGCCTGCGTCCACTTCATATTGGATCAGACGAGGAAGGCTTCTCTACAAAACGGATGTTCAACCAGCGGAGAGGGATTGGAAATGGGAGTTCTATTTGGATTCGGGCCGGGCCTCACCATCGAAACAGTGGTTCTCAAGAGCGTTCCTCTTCAATAATTCAACAACTAAACTTTCAGATGCAACATCTAAGGTTTAGAATAAATAAATGTGAGCAGTTTCTGCAACTATCCATTTTTACTCTTTACTCCAAGAGAATAAATGTGACCAAGATAGAGTGTTTCTAATAATAGTTCCAAATTCCAAGAGGTGCATGAGTTTCTCTGTTTTTGGTGACATAAGTCCCCCTTTTATTAATAATTATCAATATCCCAAAGCTTTTGCACATATTTCGTATTCTCCCTTCCATACTTTGAATCCCTTGGTAGAATATTAAAAAAACTAAGTAGGTTTATTTATATTAATTCATTTTCATATATAATTAATTTTATGAATTAAAATGTATTATTTATTTTATTGAATTGATTTAAAAGAATAATAAAATTTAAGCAATGCTAAAATAATTTAAAAACAATAAAGATAAATTCATAAAAATAGATAATAAGATTATTGTTTTTTTCTTTTTTTTAAACAAGGAATTTTTTTATCATAATTTATTTTTCAAATTAGTAACCACGACAATTATTATGGGTTACTATTACTACTATCACTGAATGCATATCAAATCATCACCATTATTCAAGAAAAACAATGGCACTTAGAATAACTTATTAGTAGTCCATAAAAGGGTTGGCTCTAGCTTTTGTCCCAATGTTTTTTATTTCAAAAAAGTAAAAAGTAATTTATATTCTCTTAGATATTACAACAATGCTATTGTTAAATACGTTTATTAGAGGTACAAACCTTTAAAAAAAATATTTAGCTACCAAATTGTAAAAGAATAACTGTGTATTACCTAATTTAGATATCTCTTCCGCCAATTTAGGGAAATTTGATAACCACCCAAAATCAAAATAAAATATGAGTGAATGTAAAAAATTATTCTGAACATGCCAACATAACTTTTTACGGTCTTCGGTTTGCTATAATTCCAAATTTTAAGTGAAATTTTTTATTTTTAGTTGATATAATTCGTAACTACCCAAAATAAAAAATGAGTAAATGTGAAAGAATATTGTAAATGCACTCACATAACTTTTTATCTCTTCCATTTGCTATAATTCTAAATGTTATGTGAAATTTTCTTTTTAAGTTTGCTATAATTCTAAATATTAGGTGAAATTTGTTACTTTTAATTAATAAAATTCATAACTACGCCAAATAAATGAGTAAATATAAAAAAATTATTTTAAACGTACCAACATTACTTTTTAATAAAATTCCATAGGTTAGATCCGGAGAAACTCCAAATTTCACAAGAGTGAGGAGCGATCTCTGTTGAAAACCGCCGCCTCATGTTGAGGCATGGCATTCAAAACCACTAGCGAACAACCCAATCCAATTCAATGACTAAGACTAACCACATTGGCTGGAAATGTAATTATTTTAATATTTCACGTGTTTAATTGGTTCCGTACGTACGCCACAGACGCCTTTTCCTCTCCTCGTTCGCGGCTCTCTTACCTCGATTTCCACCTCTTGACACCGACTTGATGGATAATCTGAATATTCAAAACCCAGTCGTCCACACATTTCATGGATTTAAAATTTTAGATATTTAGATTATTTTTAAAAATTTATTAATTGTAGTGTCATCTTATTTATTTAAGAAATAAATTATATATTATAATTTAAATAGGTTTAATGGTTAACAAAAATGTAAACTAATATAAATTAACAAATAAGTCTAGTATAGATAATCTCAACTTTTAGAAGTGATTTCACATGCAACATCTATGTTATAATTAAATGTTACTTATGTAAGTAGTACTTTTAACTCCCTTTCCTAAACAATCTTTATGAAAATAGTTCTTATGAATATCAATCTTATAAATTATGTATCGAAATGATATTTTATGTAAATTAACAAAAAAGGTCTTGCACCATTAACAAGCAATAATAATATTGATAATCCCAACTTTCCCAAGTGATTTCACAGTTTCTATCTGAAGAATTATAAGTCAACGTTTCAAATTCCAAGAAGGTACACTTTCACTGTGTCTTTCTTTCTTGATAAAAGGTTACCATTTTAAATGGTTTGATTAAATGACACTATTAATTATTTTAAACCTAATTAATTTATCTTAAGCATCAAGAAGGTACACTTTCACTGTGTCTTTCTTTCTTGATAAAAGGTTACCATTTTAAATGGTTTGATTAAATGACACCATTACTTATTTTAAACCTAATTAATTTATCCTAACCATGATTAATCTTTTCTAAAGGCGCACTTTTTTTGTGAACTTGGTAGTACTTTCGCTATTTGTATTATCTGTCCAAAATCAAATTTTCCATTTGTTCCAGGGGGCCTCACCGGCCCGAAGGAAACCAGGTAGCCACCTGTCAACATTAAAAGCTATCCAAAATTTAAATAAGTCTTTCTCTATTAGCCTAACAACATTATCTATACTATCTATACCGCAATTCAAGTTTAACATCATCAAGAAACTTCAACAAAATGTAGCTGGACCTCTTATTCATTCCTCATCCGAGGATATTACTAGGGTTGGTGCTTTGCCACTGGAGCCTAGCATCTCGTTCCTCTCCATATCCTGTAGTGTTTGTTCAATTCTCCCCAGTGCTAAGTTGTTTCGATAGACAGCGCAACAGAGGCATCCACACAGGACCGCCACCAGGGTAAATAGAATTACTATTCTGTACTTCGCAGGGAAGCTTGGCCATGGAGAATTTATCTGGGGGTCTAAATAATAGGACCTTGGCCCTGTTCTTCGCAACGCCAGGTAAATTCCTTCTTTTTCCTCTTTTCTCTATCCTCTTTATTCTATGTAACTCTTCGCTTTTTCTCTCTGTTTTACTCGAGGAGTTCCCAATAGGAATCAAAAGGGACGCAATCTCTCAAATTTCTTTTATTGAGGCTACCATGGTGGAATCCTCTCCACTCCTGGTACCTGCACCATCCTCTACTAGCCGTAGGCACCACCTGTCCAAAGTGAGCTTCCCCAGCCTAGTATCCTTACCAGGTTTGCTCGTCCTTCCTCTACTTGCTCCTTTCTCTTGGGCTCCTTCTTCGAAGCCAGGGTTTTCATTTTCTCATCTCTCCTTAAGAAATCTATAATCTTCACCCATCCAGGGTTCTAGGATTTCATGGATTCATCTCTAACATAATCCCTACCTATCCTGAACGCTTTCCCTAGTTTTATGAAGAAAGGCATCCTAATTCCTAAGAGGTTCAAGGCGAGAAGAGCAACATACTAACTAACACAGCTGGCTCCGGTGCTATCCCCGGGCTGTGTCGTCGTTCCTCGGCCACCTTTATTCTCTCATGCTCTCGTTCTCGCCCTCTGTATGCAACTACCTACTATCTCTTTCCCTTTATGTTTTATTCCCCTTCCCATTCTGTCCTTACACTTATCTACCACTCGTCTATCGAATTTACTCCCTGCACTATTCCTTATGCCGTCACCTTGGAATGATGACACTCCATCCTTTCTCACACTAGCTCTCATTAACTCTCGCTTGCTCCTGGATGCTCTTGTCGCACATCCTCTTCCCTCGTCCTGCCACTTGCTGGCGTCCTCCTACCCACACTCTCGCTAGCCCCCCTGCCATCCTTATTGTCTTCCTTTCCCATCTCCAGCAGCATACTCTCCGGGTTTGCTCTTTCCCTGCCCTGTCCATCCACCTACCCTTCGCCCTGTCCTATCCCTCCACTTCCCACTCTTATTCTTGTCCTTGCACTTGTGCGGACACTACCTACCACTTCCCAGTCCCATCTCTGCTGACCCACCTCCTCCACATTGCTACACTCTGATCGGGGATTCTCCTCTTCTCCCTTGTCTTTTTCTAGGATTTTCACTAAGTTCTCCATTTCCTCCATCTGAGATAGCTCTTCCGCTTTTATATCTAAAGTTCTGCCTACCTGGCCATGTTAGCTCTGCTATGCAACACTGACTTTCTAAGGACAGAAGGAAGCATGCTCTATTTGGTTGTGTCCAAAGGGGGCCCACATTTGGTCATTTTTCCCTTTCTTCCTTCACCTCGTTCACCTCTAAACCTTTCCCATTCCCTGAATAAACCTTCCAAAATCCAACAAAGTCCCTTTTGGCCCCAGCTCTAAGCGCAAAGCCAAACCAACCATAAAACCTTACCCATACGCCCTCATGTGCACATAAACCCCTCATCGCTTTCCCATCGTTGATCATTCCCCGATAATCTAATGGTCCACATCACACCCGATAAAGATGACCCGCTCAACCATTTTCCACCGTGAAATCATCTCCACGAGATCTCACGGTCTTGGCATACATCGCACTGTAAACTTGATCGAGCGATAGTGCGTGATGAGAGTGGTTTTTCTGTCTCATCTACTGCTACGTGTCAACCATTGAGTGGAATCGCTCGGCCCCGGGCATATACCACTTAGCGCCCGAAAGCGGTGCGATGAAAATTGTTACCGCCTGGTCAAACCGCCCTCGCCCGTTAAACACCCATGCAACTCACCTAATATCTAAATTGTGAGCATTGGTGCTCTAAAGCCTTGTAGTCTGAGGGTGTTCATGCATGTCTAGAGTGAAACAAAGTAGAAGTGGTTATCTTGCTTGAACCAAACCATCATTCCTTCCATTAAACCTTGAAACAATAGTTGAATTTATATGTTACCAGGCATCTCTGAGCTACAACCTAGGAGAGTTTCTTAGAATCCTAACATAATTGGTGCAGTTGCCAGGGATAGGAGATTGAAGCTCAGCTTCCCTAGGAGAACGACACAGATCCAGCTTTGATGATAGGCAAAGTCCAGACACATTTTTTGTTGTAATCATCTATCTGGCGACTCTACTGGAGGACTAACCTTTTTGGCGACTCCACATCACAGTTCTATCTCAGTTTGTGAGGCATACTAAGAGAAATCTTCAAAAATCACCAGCGGACCCAGTACCTGACCCTAAGAAGATTGTCAAGCAAAGAAAGACATCACAAAAGGGAGCATCAGGATCAGGTAAGCCTAAACAATCTTATGTATCTCTGCCAGAAAGGCTTGTAACAGAGCATCTACACGTTGAAAATATAGCCTCTAGTACTAGCAGCGAAGAAATATTTTTAGATATTCATAAAGCTCCCTATTTAATAAAGTACCCTTTGGATCTCAGTCCAAAGGAAACCTCCCTTCCAGTCCATCACTTTCCTTCAGCCCTGTCATTCATTTCTCAGCTTCCTATCATTCAAACATCCAGTACCCTTCCATCTACCCCAGTCATGGAAGGTCCACAAGCGCCCACCAAAATGGAAAGAATCATAGCTGCTAGGTATGGACCCTTGGTCCCACCTATTCCTTTGAATTCCATGCCTACAGGAGAATATCAAAAATACATTCCTAAGTTCACTGGGACAGAGGGAGTAACAACTGAAGAACACCTTGAGTGTTTTTATAGCTATGCTGATAACTTAGATATCAGTGAAGATGATGTGCGGATGAGAGCATTTGTCCAAAGCCTTGATGGAGAGGCTAGAAAGTGGTTCAGAGAGCTGACCCCTTGGTCTATAGCAAACATCAAAGCATTAGATGATGTGTTTTTAAAGCATTGGGGAGATAAGAAAGACCTGCTATATTACCATACTGAGTTTGGCAACCTGAAAAGGGAAAATGGGGAGTCATTGTCTGATTTTACTAAAAGATTCAACTGTATGTATAGCAAGATACCAGCTTAAGTGAAGCCTACCCCCACCTCTGCCAAACTCACCTATGCAAATGCCTTTGATTCTGATTTATGCCTGCTATTAAGAGACAGAAGATGTGCTTCTCTAGCTGAAATGCAAGATGCAGCCTTGGAGGTGGAATCTAGTATCATGGCTGCAAAGAAACTCAAAGGACATGCTGATAGAAGGAGGCAGAGAGGTGAGTCTTCCTCTTCCTCTTCATCTTCAGAACCCAAAATAGACAAAATGACTAAAATGATAGAGTCATTGGCTGCTGAAATATCCAAACTGAAGGTTGAGCAGAGTTCTGGGAAAGCAAGGCTTCTATATACATTTGCTCCTAGAAATCCAAATCCATTCAGAAGAGCAAACGAATAGTTGCAGATCATTTAGAGGGACAAAGAGGCTAGTGAAGAACAAAGGGTTAAGACTCCTTTCCAGAACGTAGTCATGGAGGACGAGCAGTTTGATGAAGAGGTTGAGATTCACTGCATGGAAGACAAGGGCAGTGTTGCCTTTTTGACATTAGCTACCTACGAGGAGTCATTACTCAGGGACTAGACTAGTCAAGAGTGGGACAGGGAAGCTATTCTACACACTGAAGACCAACAAAGATACAACTTAAGGTCAAGAACAAGTAATGTCAAAGATAATCCTACCCAAAGAGTTGTTGTCCCCACAGAGCAGTAGATCAGCAAGAAGAAGCGACCGACAGCTGATCCCATCATCCGCAAAACACCCGCTCCAGAGGTAAGAGGCCCTGACAAGTCCCCTTCCCCTTTCAGCTTTGAATCAGAAGTCCAGAAGTTAAAAAATATATGTACCTCTGACCGAACTTGTAAAGGGTGAGGTCTTTAAGAAGCCCATCCTTGATGCACTTGAGCTGAAAGCCTCACAAACATCTCATGACTATGTGAATTTATAAGATGATAAACCTGCAGTTGTGCTTAGCCCAATGACTGAACCTGATGATGACAATTCCCCATCATTTTATGTCTCCTTCACCATTCATGACAAAATCCTCCACAACTGTCTATTGGACACAGGTGCCAGCCATATTTTGCTGCCCAAAGCTGTCATGGAAGAATTAGGCCCTGATATTACCCGACCTTATCATGAATTTTTCTCCTTTGATTCGAGGAAGGTGAAATGTCTAGGGTTAATCAAACACTTAGCTATCACCATAACTCAGCTGCCCATGAAGAGCATGATGATGGATATTGTGGTAGTAGATGTTCCCCCTAAGTTTGGTATGCTACTTTCCAGAGGGTGGATTAAGAGGTTGGGTGGGACCTTGCAAAATGACATGTTGTATGCCACTATCCCACTTTTTGAAGGAGAAAGCAGAAGACTATACAGGGAAGCCCAACTGGCCTATATCATTAGTGATGAGAAGAATCCCACTAATCATCCCATTTACGTTGTGGACACTAATTTTGGAGCATGTATTCTCCAAATATAAGAACCCCATAGGGCCTCAGTGCAGCTCAAGAAACCAGTAGGCTAGGCCATGGAAAAAGAAGGGACACAGGCTTTGGATATGTTCTTCGATGGAGCCTGTTCAAAGGAAACTGCAGGAGCAAGAGTGGTGCTGGTGTCTCCAAAACAAGAAAGCACACATATGTCTTTTAAACTAACTTTTCAGGTCACCAACAATATAGCAGAGTATGAGGCTGTGATATTGGGCTTAAACGTTGCCAAAGACATAGGAATCAGAGACATAAAGGTGTTTCGAGACGTTGATCTCATCATTCAACAAGTGAACAAAACTTTCCAAGAAAGGCATCCAAGGCTGAAAGCGTACAGAGATGAGGTATGGAGGCTCAAAGACTCTTTCAATAGCTTTTGTATCTCATATATTCCTAGAGTAAAAAATCAGCTTGTTGATTCCCTTGCTACGTCTGCTAGCATGTTCATCCCTCCCATGCCCCCTAGCTTGTCTTATCAAGTCTAGATAAAATATTGACCATCCTTGTTTGATAATGTCCAGCACTAGAAAGTCTTTGAGGATGATGATGAAGTAAATAGGTTTCTGCAAGTCATTGATGAATTCTCTGAAATGCAAATTGATCAAGAGAATGAAACCTTGGAGGAATGTCCCAAGCCCCTGCTAAGGAACAGAATTGGCCAAAACATCGTTGTTCAGTTACCAAGCAATCATATACCTAAAGGGCTAGTGCCTCTAGAGAAGCTTTTTGACCATAACGATGTGCCTCATAAGATTGCCCAAAAATAAGATCAGTCTGCAGTCCATAGGCATAACATAGGGAGTCCAAATCATCCAAAGTATATAAATCTGTCCACCCATTTGTCTGCTGCCCAAAGTTCTGAGTACTGCACCTTAATGAAGCAATTTGTTGATGTCTTTGCCTAGGAATACAGTGACCTTAAAACTTATGACAAAAATATCATCCAACATAAGATCCCATTGGAGAAAGACACCATTCCTTTCAAACAGAAGCTGAGACCCATTAATCCTTTGCTCCTCCCTCTGATTGAAAAAGAAATCAAGAAGTTGTTGGCTGCCAAAATCATAGTTCCTCTGAGGTATTCAAAGTGGGTAGCCAACTTGGTAGTGGTGAGGAGGAAAAGTGGAGAAATCAGGTTGTGTGTCGATTTCAGGAACTTGAACAAATGTTCCAGAAAGGACAACTATCCCCTACCAAAGATGAAACATTTGCTACATAAAGTCTTAGCGGCCAAAGTTATGTCTTTCCTAGATGGATTTTGAGGGTATAACCAAGTTGATGTACATCCAGATGACCAAGAAAATACTACTTTCACCACTCCTTGGGGCACTTTTATGTACTCCAAGATGCCCTTTGGAATGAAGAATGTTGGGGCTACCTTTCATAGAGCCATGGATATAGCATTTGTAGGAGAGAAGGATAATCTTGTCCTCGTCTCCCTGGATGATATAACAGTATACTCCAACAGCCATCAAGATCATTTGCAGCATTTGAAGAAAGTGTTTCTGAAGTGCAGAAAGTTTGGAATATCAGTAAATCCTAAGGAGTCACAGTTCGCTTTAGAAGAGGGCAAACTTCTAGGACACATCGTTTCTGCTGCAGTTGTTAGGATTGACCCAGAGAGAGTGAAAGCGATATAGACCTTGTATGTCCCAAGATAAAAAAAAAAAAAAAGGACATCCAATCCTTTTTGGGCAAAATAAATTTTGGAAGGAGGTTTATTCTTAATTTTGCAGAATTGGTAAAACACATCACCTCTATGTTGAAAAAGGGATTAGAGATGAAATGGACTGATGCAGCAAGAAGATCTTTTGAAGCCATCAAAAGAGCTATTATGGAAGCCCCCACTTTGATCAACCCAGACTATAGAAAGGAGTTCCATTTCTTCTCCTTTGCTTCTGGTGACACCCTTGCAGCAGTCTTATTGCAGAAAGATGATGAGGATTCAGAGCATCCAATGCATTTTTCAGCAAAACCTTAAGGGATGTTGAACTAAGGTATGATATTATCGAAAAAGAGGCCTATTCGCTTATCAAACCTTTAAAAGCTTTCCGAATATACATTTTGCACTCCAAGGTAATTGCATATGTACCCTCTGCTTCATTAAAGGATGTCCTAACGTAGCCACATGTTGATGGAGGAAGGGCTAAGTGGATTGCAAATCTTATTGAATTCAACATAGAATTGAAGCCCACCAAGCTTGTCAAGGGCCAGGGCCTTGCTCAGTTGATGGCTGAAGAAAACTGGAAAATGCTTGACATAAACTGCATGGGTACAAATTCAGAGGATGGATAGACAGAAGAAGCAACAATAGGAAATGACCGGTTTTTGGCTGAGAATCTAGCTTCTAAGAATAGTTGAATTTATATGTTACCAGGCATCTCTGAGCTACAACCTAAGAGATTTTCTTGGAATCCTAACAGGTCGCATCCCCAATTTGCCAAATTATTTGCTGCCACATTGCCCATCCTTCAGACATGTGTAGGGATGATGTAGTCTATTTGTCTGATTAGCTTACTCATCTCTTGGCCCAGCCATGCAGTTCTCCAGCTTTGGCTGATATTCTCCCATTGTGTTCCTTGTTGTAGCTTCTTCACCATTTCGATCACCATTTTTGAGTCTCCTTCTACCTGTAGCTTTTGAAATCGCTCTCTTATCGCAATTTCTATCCCTCTTTTCAAGGCATGAAGCTCTGCTTCATTATTTGTCGCGTTGCCATAGTCCATAGCATAGACTCTAAGTGTCTTACCCCTGTCATCTCTATTAATCCTCCTATCCCAGCCTCACCAGGGTTCCATTTTGCAGCCCCATTGAAATTTAGTTTGATGAATTCTTTCAGAGGCCTTTGGAATTGGTTTTCTTCCTATCCTTTGGTGGTATGGTGCTTCCATGAAGATGTGTTCAGCATACTTGATTTCAAGTTCATGCATGGCATTACCTTTTCTTCCTGTTTATTAGTTTTCCAATCCTCCTCGAACCATTTCTCTACCAATATAGTCTCTCGTACATTTTGGGTTATCTAGTTTCATTTTTCTGCATTTGCTCTTCTTTCTTCTTTGGAGATTAGATTGTTTCGTTCTTTCCATATTGTCCACAGGACAAATCCTAGTGAGAGTCTCCAAGCACGGTTTGGGATTGTGTTCTGCTACGGCTTTTTCTGCTAGTTATCTATTGTTGTTTCCATGTTATTTGGATTCTCATCACTGATTTCTAAAATTTGATGGTGTTGTTTCCACAGGTTATCGCTAAATTTACAAGCGTTGGTTAGGTGCTCCATTGTCTCTACCTTTCTCGGCATAACGCACATCGAGGGACCTTGCATCCCTTTTTTTTGCAAGTGATCCCATGTTAGTGCACGACCATGGTGTGGGATCTAGATGAAGAAAGAGATCTTCAGCCATGTTTTTTCCTTCCATATGCTTTCTCAAGTATTTGTTTCTTGATGCTTGAGGTGTTCTACTTGTAGTTGATAACCGTCTTTAATTGTTAACATTCCTTTGATCCTGTAGCCCCATCTTAGAATGTCCAGTCCTCTGTTTTTTGCTATTTTCCTGGTTGCCATTTCCTTTTTGTATAGCTTCCACTGGGGTGTTTCTGGTGCTTCTGGCCAATCCTATTTTTGTTTCCACTTTCTCCAGTATTCTCTTGGGTCTATGCACCAGAATTTTTTCACTGTTTTTTCCCCTTGGAGATCAGTGTATTGGCGGATTCCTGCTAGCTGAGGCTTGCTATTTAATTTTTCTCTCTATTGCCATGCTTCTTCCCAAAACATAGCTTTGTCACCTCCTCTGATTTCCTAGAAGTTGTGGTTGCTGATCATATCCTTGTTGTTGAAGGCTACATTCCATCTCTCTTCCCCTTTCTTGTCATTATGGCTTCTCAGCTTTCCTTTGAGATACCTAGGCATGTCATACTTCCTTTCCCATAGTTTTTTCCAAAGGTCAACCCCTCCCTATATCCATCTCCACTGCAACTTTGTTCCCATTACTTGTTTCAGTATGTAGGGGTCTCATAGTCCTAGGATTCCTTCTTTTAGGGGCTTTCCAAGCCAGCTCCATGACAGAAGTTCCAATTTTTTTTCCGTTCTAGGTCCTCGCCATAAAAACTTTTTGAAAATGTCTACCATTTTTTCGCATACTATTTTGGGACTCTCTTGACTAATTAGTTGGTATATCGGAATAGATTGTAATACTGACCTTAGTAGTATTACGCGACTTGGTGATCCAGGTCCAGGTGTGACAAAGGACCCTTCCAAGACCTTTTACTTTCGTGATGTGTTAAGTTGCATTTTTTAAAAAACATAAATGAATACATATGCATGTTGTAAACAAGAGGAACATGACATTCATGAACACATGAAAACATAAGCCGTTGATAACGAAGTTCATCCAGGAGGGACTATGTCTACAGGCCCCGGTGTCAAGATGGTGTAGGCCACTGCATTAAGTGTTGTCAATAGTGATGATGTACATAAGAGGTGACATCACTATCATACAAGGAAAATTCCCTCACGCAGGAGTGGCTCCAATAGATGTTCCATTCCAGGAACTCTCAGTCAAAAGGACTCCTATTAGTATGACACAAACTGATGCATGGTGATAATGAGCAT
The DNA here is from genome assembly GCA_000404065.3 of Pinus taeda. NCBI lineage: Eukaryota > Viridiplantae > Streptophyta > Pinopsida > Pinales > Pinaceae > Pinus > Pinus taeda. Next base: position 12,482 of record APFE030274530.1, on the reverse strand, counting down.
CCCGCCGACATGGCATAAAAGAGATGTCAATGCAAACATACATGGTGAAAACATGAGTATCCCATCAACATGACGACAAAGGGATCTTGAACAAAACATGATGAATCATGACAACAAGTACATCCCACAAATGATTCCGCGTCACATCAAGTAGGAATCATGAAAACAAGTAAGAAACAAGATCCCACATCAAACTCAAACAGGGATCTATGTAGCCCAATGCATCACAAAAAGAAGTACATGAACACACTTCATATACCTCACATCCTGGGGCCATTTGAAGAAGAGGATTTCAAAGTGCTGAAGTTGACCGTACCATCAACCTCGTTGTGTTGAATCTCATGGAATGACTGTTCACATGCTGAATGCTCACACCTGCACTCCACTTAGAAAAGTGGTCGAAAAATGAAATGAGAAAATGAAAAATATGAACACACCATCATATTTGTGGGTTCGAATAGTGCAAAATTGACTGTCAAATTTCTGAATTCTGACAAAGTGGAAATCTCGGGCTCAAGGAATTTTTAGATTCCCCCTGTTGGAAACACTGAGAGGGGGGGTGAATCAATATTTCTTTTCAATTGTTATTTTTGTTTGTTAAATAATTTACATTTAGAACACATAAATAAATAACAGGAACAAATGCTTTTATTAATATAATATTTACAATAAATCAAGTACAATATATATATATAGCTTCAACCAATTGCCAAGCACCAACTTGGACGTTTTGTGAGGCTCCAACCTCTAGAGAACCAACCCTGTCTTATCAAGGCACCAGCCTTGAGGAGCACCAACTCCCAGGACACCAATCCTTTCAGTTCTGAGGCACCAACCCCAAGGTCTCGAGCCCTCTGCTGTAATTGTCTGGATCTGTTTGGTAGTAATTCTCTGCTCCCAACCCCGTTAGACCTATGACTGAATTCTATCCTCCTGCTTCTTCCACTTCCTCTAGACCTTCGGCTTCCTCTATTTCTTATAGTTTTTCTAACTCATAAACTTTCCTTGTTCTCTATTATATATTCCTGATAACCCTGACCTTTGGGTTCCTTTTCGTTCAGTTGATCTTTCGGCTTCCTCTGCGCTCGTTCTTCGGCTTCCTCTGTCTCTTCTAATCCACCAATACTCAAAAGATGCATTCATTCAATATTGAAGATCCTACGTGCCACGTCATTCCTTTAGTCGTAATGGTAGCTTCCAGAGGTCTTATACAAGTCGTGCCCATAACATACTCTGTTCTCTGATATCAACGTCATCGATCTTCATATATCAACATAGTTAAAAACATATAATGGGTGGTCCCACCTGCCACATCATCTCCACCGTTGATCTCATCTTTAATCCTACGGTTGTTGATCCACCTGATCAATAAACCCAATCACCGATCCTCCATCGTTTGATCAAGGCACACTGGATCCAATGGTTAATAACGATATGGGCTGGGGAACTTGCGCGACGCTTAACCGCCTTTACAGAGCCGATAAGGATTATAGATCCTTGATCTATAAAAGTTCAGGTCCGTTCTTGAGATTATAGTCCTATTATTTTGTGACCCGATATCCATTGGATATACGAGGTCATCAAATCTATAGCGTGTGGGTCTTCAACTAGCACATGGGTTAACAACAGGCTTAACCCCCACCGTTGACTATGACGTAAGCGTTGAAAATGAGATTGACGGCTAGGATGGGCCTTCGGCCACGTACACTCCTACCCCCGCTATTCCGATAGTTGTGCTCTTTGTTTTCTTCTTTACTTGCTCCAATGACTACGTACACTCTTAGTTGAGTTTGATTCAAGGTATAGATAGTTGTTCTGACTGCTTCTCTCCAGAATTTTGACTACAAGTCAGTTGCTATTAACATTGTTCTTGCCATTTCTTGAACTGTTCGATTCCTTCTTTCAACTACCCCATTTTTCTTGGGTGTTCTAGCACCAGAGAGTTCTCTTTCGATTCCATGTACTTTACAGAATTCATCATATTCTTTTGGTGTGAATTCTCCCCCTCTATCTGTTTTGAAACATTTAATCTTAGAGTCCTTTTCATTTTCTACAAGGGATTTAAGATTCTTGAAACACTAAAATTCTTTGGATTTATATTTTATGAAATATACCCACATCATTCTAGTATAGTCATCAACAAATAAAGCAAAGTACCTTTCTCCTTGAAGTACTGAAGTTCTAGTTGGTTGACATAAGTCAGCATGGATGATCTTTAAAGGCTTTGATGTAGAAAACTCCTTGGTCTTGTGATTGGTTCTAGTTTGCTTTCCATGTTGACATGGACCACATACTCCTTGATTTGGCTTGAATAACTTCTTGAAACACTCAAATGCTTTGGATTTATATTTTATGAAATATACCCACATCATTCTAGTATAGTCATCAACAAATAAAGAAAAGTACCTTTCTCCTTGAAGTGCCGAAGTTCTAGTTGATCGACATAAGTCAGCATGGATGATCTCCAAAGACTTTGATGTAGAAAACTCCTTGGTCTTGTGACGGGTTCTAGTTTGCTTTCCATGTTGACATGGACCACATACTCCTTGCTTCGGCTTGAATAACTTTGGGATGTCCCGTACTGCATTAGTCTTGCTGATATTGATCAAGTTTTTGAAGCTTGTATGTCCAAGTCTCTTGTGCCACAGCTAACTTTCATCTGTTTGACTTAAGTAACATTTATCTTCTTGAATTTTATTTAGAATGTAGATGTTGTCTAGTGTTCTAACCCCTTTCACCACAAGTTCCCCAGAGGAAGAGTTCCTTATTTCACAATATTTAGTGCTAAAGACAACATTATGTCCTTGATCACAGATTTGGCTAACACTCAGGAGAATGTGTTTGAGCCCATTTACTAGCAAATCATTTTGAGCCTTTCCTTTTCCATTAAGAAGGGTAACAGTTCCTTTTCCAGCAATTTTGGCAGATCCACTTCCAAAGGATACATTTCCTTCCTTTTTGTTCAATGAGACAAACTTCCTTTTGTCACCTGTAATGCGTCTGTAGCACCCACTATCCACAAACCAACGATTTTCATCACTGTGAGCACATAGAGCTAGGACACATTTATTTGTGTTGGGATTCTCATTTTTTGCTTTTCTTCTTTTGAGGGGGCAATTTTGTTCATTGTGTCCATTGTCACTACATAATGAGCACATTGGATCAAATTTGGCCAAGGGATCAAAAGAGTTGTAGGTCTTCATTTGTCCTTGCCCTTTGGGACCATATGGTTTGCTTGTTTGATCCTTCAATTTTGGTGTTTCATTCTTACGAGCCATGCAATGTCTAGCTTGATGACCAAAATTTTTACAATAAAAAAAATGCCCAAAAAAGATAGTTTTGTACTTGTTGTAATAACTATGATTTGAATCAACGTTCTTCCTTGGAGTTACTCTTTCTTCATTCTTTGGATTGAGATGGGCCTTTGATGAAATAATGTCTTTTACCTATTGTAATTTCCATGATTTGAACCAACATTCTTCCTTGGAGTTACTCTCTCTTCATTATTTGGATTTGAGATGGGCCTTTGACGAAATAATATTTCATCTTTTGTGTTGCTAGAAAGTATGTCGCCATAGATTTTTGCATTATTCTTATTACTTGATGATTCTCCTTTAAAACCTATCCCAGATTTGTCATGTCGAGGTTTTTGATTATTTAGGATTGTGTCAAGAATTTGAGAACTTTCCCAACTCCTTTTGACTTGCTCTAGTTCCTTCCTCGACGATACTATTTCGGCTTCACGTTCTTCACAGACTTCTTCTTTTTCTTTTAGCTTATTCTTCAAGAGGTATTCCCTTCTTTTTGTTTCCTCATTTTCTACCTTGAGAGAGATGATTTTATTTCGTAATTTCTCATCTTATTCAATGTCACTTATTAAAAATTCATCTACATTTCCTTCTAGCTCTGAATCATCATTATTTCTGAACGCCATGAATATACTTCTTAGCTTCCAGCATGGTCATTTTATTCATCTGAATCTTCATTACCTCCTTTGTGGTGAGGGACGTGGTTAATTGTTGATCTCTTTTTGATAACTACAAATTCATCTTCATCAAACTCATCTTGCTTAGAGAAGAAATTATTCTTATTGAACCCTTTCTTTTTGTATACCATCCTTTTAGAATTTTCCTCACCATCACTATCATGCTTGTGGGGACATTTTGTAGCATAATGACCTATTTTTCCACATTTGAAACAAATAAGACGGTACTTACTGTTTATCTTAGATCCTTTCTTTAATTTTCATACAAATTGCACCAATTCGGATTCAGCATCGGAGTCATCACTATTGGCATTCCATTCTTTCCCCTTTTTTTATTTTGAGGCCTTGAATGCTGCATCTTTGGAACTTGGGCATCCTTTTATCATCTCATAGGCAATAAGGATTCCATGAAGTTCATCCATATTAAGAGTATCTAGATCCTTCATTTCTTCTATAGTACTTACTTTGGAGTCAAATCTGTCTAGGAGAGATCTTGAGACCTTTTGAACAATAGTTCTTTCTTCAATGTTTTCTTCCAATCCTTTAAGAGAGTTGACTACTTCAACTACTCGGAGAATGTATGATGCAATATCTTCTTCATCATCCATTTTCAGACTTTCAAATTGCCTTCTATGAGTTTGAAGCTTAGCCTTCTTAACTTTGGAGTCCCCATCGTATAAGCTAATTAGCTTATCCCATACTTATTTGGCCAAGTTACAATTCATGACTTTTGTAAATTCAGAATCGGTGATTCCACTAGTGATGGAGTTTAAGGCTTTTGCATTTGCAATGTAGGCTTTCCTTTCATCTTGATCTGTTGGAAGAGTGGAAAGAACTGTGTACTCATTTAAAACCGAATGCCAAACTTCAGGTCCAAGGGACATTAAGTAGTAGGACATTCTCTTTTTTTCAAAAACCAAAATTTGTGCCATCAAATAGAGGAGGTCTTCCTGACACTTCTTGATTTCTCATCATGACTCAGAATCCTTCTTCAAGATGTTAGGATTATATGAAGAAGCCTAGGTCTGATACCAATTGTTGGAAATACTGAGTGGGGCGGGTGAAACAGTATTTATTTTCAATTGTTATTTTTGTTTGTTAAATCATTTACATTTAGAACAGAGAAATAAATAACAGGAATGAATTCTTTTATTAATATAATATTTGCAATAAATCAAGTATGAGATATATATATAGCTTCAGCCAGTTGCCAAGCACCAACTTGGCCCTTTTGTGAGGATCCAACCTCCATAGCACCAACCCTATCTTGTCAAGGCATCAACCTTGGATTTAGGAGCACCAACTCCCAGGACACCAATCCTTCCGGCTCTGAGGCACCAACCACAAGGGCTCTAGCCCTCTACTGTAAATTGTCTGGATTTGTTTGGTATTAAGTCTCTGCTCCCAACCCCGCTGGACCTATGACTTACTTCTGTCCTCCTGCTTCTTCCACTTCTCCCAAACCTTCAACTTCCTCTATTTATTACAGTTTTTTCCAACTCATAAACTTTCCTTGTTCTCTGTTATATATTCCTGATACCCATGACCTTTGGCTTGCTTTTCACTCACTTGATCTTTCGGCTTCCTCTGTCTCTTCGAATTCGCCAATACTCAAAAGACACGTTCATTCCATATTGAATATCCTACGTGCCACGTCCTTCCTTTAGTCGCAATGGTAGCTTCTGGAGGTCTTATACAAGTCATGCCCATAACATACTTTGTCCTCCGATATCAACATGATTGATCTTCATATATCAACACAGTTAAAAACATATAATGGGTTGTCCCACTTGCCACATCATCTCCACCATTGATCTCATCTTTAATCTGATGGTTTTTGATCCACCTGAACAATAAACCCAATCGTCGATCCTCCACCATTTGATCAAGGTGCGTTGGATCCAATGCTTCATAACAATATCGGTCAGGGAATTTGTGCAACGCTTAACTTCCTTTACGGAGTCGATAAGGATTATAGATCCTTGATCTATAAAAGTTTGGGTCCATTCTTGAGATTAACGTCTGATCATTTTGTGACCCGATATCCTTTGGATATATGAGGTCATCAAATCTAGAACCTGCGGGTCTTCAACTGGCACACGGGTTAAAACAAGCTTAACCCCTGCCGTTGACTATGATGTAAGCGTTGAAAATGAGATCGACGGCTAGGATGGGCCTTCAACCACGTACACTCCTACACCCACTCTTCCGATAACTGTGCTCGTTGTTTTCTTCCTTACTTGCTCCAATGACTACGTACACTCTTCACTCTTCCTTCGACGATGTGTTCCTCATTTTGTCTCTTTCCTCGCTGCGTGTTCCTCTTTGCTCCTTCTGATATTTCATGTGATATCTCTGACATGGTTCTTACTCTTGGCACATGTGATAGATCTGCTTTGTCTTGGCTTGTTACTCCTATGGCTTCTCTTCGCTCCTACAGCCTATAACTTTTGATACTGCTCCAATAGTTCTTCTCTACTCTGATAGCTCATATGACTTCCAATCATCATTTAATATCCTCCAGGTCCTCTGCAAATCTGTTGCTTGGATTAGGAAATTGACCGTGTCATCGGGTTCACGTTGTCGAGAGGTGTAGGATCGACATAAAGTTTTTCCAATTTGGACACTGCAAAAATTTCACCCTCTTGGAAATTTCGCTCAGTCATGGTTCCACCTGCAGATAAATTAATTAAAAATTTGCCTCGAGTTTCGTGCCCACTCCTGGTTCGTCCATGTTCCCTAGGCGCACTGTGCAAATGAGGTTTATATCAATTATGTGGTGGATTAACCAATGAGTTGGTTGTGGCACATTGGTAAGTGAGATAATTTGTTGAGGAGGGGTCGGGTGGTCAAACCCCGCCCCTCCCTTTTTTAATACATTATAGTTTCCTTTTTAACAACTGTATATGTATTTGGGGGTCGGGTCTGCATTGGGCGGCCCACCCCATACCCATTTCTTCCTTTTGGGTGAGCCAATTGCCTTGTTGATCCATTAAGGAGAAGATTCTGTTCTACTGCCTGTGCTGTATCATTGCTTTGTGGAAGAACCTTGTGTTTCTTTCTCCTTCTTTTAACCATTTGATTCTTGATTTTTGTTTCCATAGGATTTCTTCTTGTTGTCTTCTTTCTTCTAGTCTATTAATCAACAGCCCTTCCTCTTCTGCAAGCCCTTCACTTCTACTCTCATTGATTATTTGTTGTTGTACTTTCTTCATCTTTGTTTGGATTATCCCCTGTTCCTTCTGTATGTTACCGAATTCTTCCTTGTTCCATTTCTTTATCTTACGTTTTAGATATTTTAGTCTAAGTTGAAAGGTATGCATCTAGTTTCTTCCTCCTATCTCATTCTCATTCACTTTCCACCATTCCTTCATTTTTCCTATTAGGGTTGGTTCTCTTAGCCAAAATGCCTCAAACCTAAAGGATTTATTTTGGTTTCCTTGATTACTTTCTACTAGTTTAATAGGCCAGTGAGCTGACCCTAGACACAGAAGAATTGATGCTTCATAGAATATGTCTTTGCCAATGAAGTGTTCTACTGCCAAGAATCTGTCTAGCCGAGAGGCTATCTATCTGCTCCCTCCGCTTCTATTGTTCCACGTATATGTTCCATTTATAGTTGGGATGTCTACCAATTTTAGTTCTTCTTGAAGATCTTTGAATATCTCCATTTCTGGTTCTTCTCTTTGCAATCCTCCTCTTTTCTCCTCTATTGATGTTGTCAAATTGAAGTCCCCTGCTATAAGAAATATATACAAATCTGTATTCTCCTCTTCTCTTTTTGTTAACTTATTTACAATGTATATACGAATGATATCAATGGCAAATAATGTTTACCATTTATAAAATTGTAAATATGTAGAATTTTTATTTCTTCTCTTCTCTGCTTGACGATATATATAAGTTGTATAAACATATGATATCAATATTGAATGATGGTTACTATTTGTGTAACTGTACAGATGTGGCCTGCGCTAATATACAAAGCTAAAGAGGGAGGACCGGATTGCATTCAAACCTATGTTTTCTGGAATATGCATGAACCAGAGCAGAGAAAGGTAAGAGTCATTGGAAACTCACCAAATTTTCTATATAATTTGGGCAATGTTTTCATTGAAAGTGTGAGCATCCGACTCTCATAACATGTCAATTTTCTAATCACACTAGATTAACTATAATATTTTCTACTACTTCATTGTACAAGTTGAGAAAAGCTATGGCAACAACGCTCGTCTTTGACTGATACCACACCTTCTCAAAAATTAAAAGCAAAAATGCTTTGATAAAATAGAAAAATGACGATGGAAGGAACAAATCTTGGTCATAAGTGTTTTTTATCGAGTTCAAATCAAGCATTTGATGACACTAGTAGCAACCAATATTTATCACAAAGCGTGTGGAGATCAGAGCAAACGCTTGAAATGATCAATTTTAACCATACAACTTGATGTATTTTTTTGGGCTATAAGGGGTACCAAGTAGCCACACGGCCACACCTTAGGTTGTATTTCCTTTCTCCATGGGGTATTTATGCCGGTAGAATGCATCCGCTACATGGATGATGGCGTCGTGTCCGAGATGAAAAAGTTGAATTTGGTGCATAATGCAACAATTTCGTCATCGTTGAGGCTTCGACCACCATCCACTCTCATATTGAACAAACTTTCCACGTACGCACGACAACTAGTTTGAGGTGATGCATCGTGACACTTTTTTATGAGCTGAAACAAGAGTTCTTGATGCCTCTCGTTTATGTCCACATAATCATTTATATCATTCTTAGTGACCCTATGGATATCATTATTCCACGCTTGTGCCACCCTTTGGGATATTCAACTAAACTAAATCTTACAATTACATTATTATTTTAGGAAAGTGCATGCTATCTCTTTACTTTCATCCAATTGGTAAATTACATTCATGCTACACACATCCCAATAATTATAACGAAATCAACTATCCCACATCACCTTGTTATCCAACAGTTAAATTACATATATGTTGGTCTTTCCAATAATGGAACAAAATCAATTACAACACGTCATCCCCACTTGCATGTTAGCTCTTCTCACCTTGCAAGGAATGGTATCCCACCCTTTTAGTCTTATCCTCCAACATGATACCTTTATTTATGGGACTTTTCCCAGAGGGATCCAAAGGAAAATTTACCCAAAAGAGGAAGGTATGGGTTTTGATGTTTCATAGTGTATACTTTAGCAACACATTAATTGAAATTGCATTGATATTGATGATGGTAGTAATGCCTCTCATTTTTTTTTATTATTTAATTTTATATAATATAATGATTCAATAAAAATTATCATTTAATTTTATATAATTTAATGACTTGATGGTTTAAAATAAGATTATGGCTTAATCATAGAGATATAATATTTGAGTTTATTTATTATTATTTTTTATTTATCTATTTGTGCTTATTTATTATTAGTATATATTTATCTTCATGTAATTTAGAGGGATCGAAATTCTTTAGATGAAAATTTCTTCCAAGTATAAAATTTGATGAAAGGTTTGCATCGATTGATATTTGATATCAATTTGATCCACTTCAACACTTGATGGATCTAGAACTAATATGAATCTAAACCAATTTACATTTTAAACTATAATTTGTTATAATGTCCTTTAAATGTTGAAGTGGAATAATAAAAGGCTTGCTTGTCATGTTTTCTAAGGATACAAGCCTCACATTGCTTTATGTTCCTTGGACCAATGGTGAGAAAGCCAAAAGCACCATTTTTTTCATCACATGAAGACTGTCATAATTGATGTGCACAAACATAGCATACCACAAGAGTTTAAAGGGCATTGTACCTTCATCAAGGTGTGAAAAATGCGTAGAATTATGTACCTATCTAGATCTCCCTTTCAACTTCAATATTTTCTCAACCTCCCATCTTGTCAAGATGACCATGTTGTCGAAATACATCCTTATTTAAACTTTTCCATCAAACTTGTCAATGGAATGACCTTGTTATTGAATATGCAATGGAGAAAACAAGTTCCTCTATAACTCATGAAGATAGGTAACATTACTGTCCAATATTTGTTATTCAATATGTTTAATTTTCTTCATGGAAGCATCATTTTGAATTGATGATATATAGAAATCTGTCATCCATGAATTTTGACCCAAGATGTTTTATAGCATCATTTTCCCTTCAAAATGTTTTGTATACTTGATGGTGGTAACAATATCTTTTGGAAGTTTCATTGGCCATGATACATTTTCATCATAATTATTGAAAAAATATAGAAGTAATAGAAAAAACCTTTTTCATATTCATTTATATAAAAAAATTGGTTGAAATTTTAACCTAGCCACCTTTAAAATAGGGAAGTCTGATTATTCGAGGTTTTTGTCTTTTCATAAAAGCAGATAATTCTTGTTAAAATTGCTATTTTTTATTACTTTACCAAACAGGAAAAATCAAGAGTTAATGAGTGGATAAAACATCAAGCACATGATCTAAACCATAACCCAATAAATAAGTGAAAAACACACATAACCCAATCAAAAAGCCAAATCACCAATACACATGTCGTTTCCAGTTGTTGCATTCTTCTCCTCTCCACTTGACATCTGTGCGCATCAGTTTCTCCTCAACCCTGTTACGACCATAATTTCATCTGGAAATGGATATGTGTGACCCTGTAGTTTCAAACTTTGGTTTAATAATGGTAAAGAGATGTTCGATATCTATTACAGATATCATAATATCTATAAGCTCTGTCTCAAAAAGCCCCTTCCTTAATTTATACAATTTATTTTCCCGAATGTGGAGTTTGATTTGATTTTGTGCCATATTATGCTACATTAATATTGTCTACATCCTGTGAAGTCTTAATTTTTTTCTTCTCTTAGAACTGTGAAAGCATATTGCTTCTCTTAAAAGTCTGAAATGAGGTGGTTGTGGGAATCAGTAACTTGCAGGTCAATATGAGAAATTTATGAGAGTAACAGTCATCTTAATGCTCTCGGGAGCTTAGTACTCTAAAAAAGTGACTGGAGGTGGCAAGGTAGCTTGGGAAGCTACAAACATATATGGTGAAGCTGAAGCCAAGGTGATAAAGCAGTTTAAGGAGATTTTTAAGGACGATAATTCCCCCCGTGGTTCCTCCATAAAGTTTACTATTTCTCCTACCGGGATAGAAGTATGTATGATCAATATCTCATCCTACAAAATTCAAAATTTCTTGTTTTGGTCTGTTTATGGAAGGATGTTGATTAACTAGTTTGTGTTGGTAGATTGCATTCTCTAAATATTGTTCGATTCTCGATAAGGACACCACAACATTGACAGAGAACAAGATGATTTTTGAAGGGTTCCTCGCATCTATAATTGGAAAAAGTAGTGGATTCTCTGTCACCAAGACTTCAATCGCAGATTGGGTCTCTGAGCTGGTAACTGCCTAGAAATACAATTCATTGTATGTTAATATATGAAAATTATGCATTGATATATTTTAAAATTTTCGGTGATCCACATGCTTTTTTTTGTGCATTGGGTGCATTGAATGTGGAGAGTAACACAACCATATGAAGTTAAAGGCTAAAAGGTGAGGGTGGGTATGTACAATTTCACAGAATATTGAAATATTCAAATCCATAGATTTTAAACCTTGAAACTTGGAGCTTTTAAACATGGAAATGCATCTTTATTTGATCAATTCCATTAAAAAACCCTTTCTCAAGCACACATCAGACCAAGATTTAGATGGGTCTATGTTGGATTAGCAATCAGATATGATTAGAAGAAAATTTCTACAATGAAATCAATGAGTCTAATACAAGATATCAAATAGGATTAGCAAACAACATCTACACTGAAAAGAAATGCATCTAATGCAAGCAATCAAATAGCACTATAAATCAACATCTACTCTAAAATAAATGCATCTAGTGAAAGAAATCAAATATAATTAGAAATACACATCTACACTGAAATCAATGCATCTAGTGCAAGCAATAAAATAGAATTATAAATCAACATCTACACTAAAATCAATGCATCTAGTGCGAGCAATCATATATAATTAGAATGCATCTAGATTGAAATCAATGCATCTAGTACAAACAATCAAATATGACTATAAATCAACATCTACACTAAAATTAATGCGTCAAGTGCAAGAAATCATATATCATTAGAAATCAAAATCTACACTGAAATCAAGTCACCTAGTGCAAGCAATATTATAGGATTAGAGATCACCATATACACTAAAATCAATGTATATAGTGCAAGAAATGTTCTTCCCTCTACCCCCCTCCATCAATATTTATTTCTCCCTTTATCTCTCCTGCTTTATATCTCTATCTCAATTTCAAACATATACACATTCTCTCGATCTCTCCCACGCCACTCCATCTCTCTCTCTACTTTTCTCTCTCTATGTCTTTCTTCTTCTCTCCCCCACTCCCCTTCCAACTCAAACTCTTTGTCCCTCCCTCTCTCCTCCTCTCTCTACCCCC
>APFE030274528.1:0-10536 GCA_000404065.3 Pinus taeda | reverse complement strand
AAAGCGCCCTTTGTTGCATCCTTCCGCAATTTCAGTGCTGCTACTGCTTCTTCTTTTGACGCCGCTGCAGAGGAGGCTGCTTTGGAATCGAACCAAGAGCAGAGGCTAGAGTGGGTGAGGAAGAACTACATGATCTACGATTACTGTGGAGACACCAAAAGATTCCCACAGGGACCGCCTCCCGAATGCAAATGACCCCTCGATTCAAGTCAATTCATTCCATTGAATTCAGCGAATGAATTTTTCTGGATACCTGACCCTTCCACCCATTCTTTCCTATCCTATTACATGATCTATTCTTTCATTCTTTTTCAGACACACAGAAACAGAAACTTCCAATTATTCTTTCCTGTTACATCTATTCTTTCATTATTTGTCAGAAACACACAAACAGAAACGCATGTAACACAATCAATTCATTTTGGGTACTGGTAATACAAAATCGAGATTCTTTGGATGATTCAATGGCCACAACGTTTCCTTTATGGTTTCCATGTGTTGGCGTTTTACCTTTTGAATATCTATTAACTCTTCCCTAAAGCTCTTGGATCGAAATCAAGGAATCAGAAAGACACGGACAAAGACATTGATATATGTTTCACACATTTTAAGATTTAAAACAGCATGTTAACAGGTCAAAAATGTTTCCTTAAGAGAGTAGCATGTATGCATATTTATTTACAGAAGTATGAACTGACTGCAACACATAATAATACTATCTTTTCCCAAGCTCACGGCTGAACCATTCCCGACCCTCTAAGCTAGAAATTTCCAGGCAGGAGGGAAAGCTAATGACAAAAATTTCCAATGATTAGAACCTCCTTAAAAGCATTTTGGCTCAATGACACCTCAATTCAATTCCATTGAATTCAGTGATTCAGAAAATGAATTCTGCATACCTGACCCTTCCACCGATCCTTTCATTCCAATTATTCCTTTTCTATTACATCTACTATTTCATTCTTTTGAGACACACGCAAAACAGAAATATTAGAGGTATCAATCATTTCATTTTGGTACTGCTATTCTTTTGATGATTCAATAGCTACAGCTTTACATTTTGAATATCTCGTACTCTTTTCTAAAGCTCTAGGATAATATCTGCTAATTCTTTTCTAAAGTTTTTGCATATCTGCAACTCTTTTCTAAAGCTCCCGGATCTAAAACTGAAAGAAGAAAAGTTTTTGCATATCTGCAACTCTTTTCTAAAGCTCCCGGATCTAAAACTGAAAGAAGAAAACAAAAAGGGTGAAAATTTAAGAGTTAAAACAGAATGTTCAAAATATTTCCACAAGTCATATTTCTTAGAGTTAAGGATTTGCTCGGAAAATAATGAAAATTTTAGTGAGATTTTTAAGATTTTAGGTGTTCAGGGGTTTTTAATGAAAGTTGAATATTTTTCATGTAACTGAATTTTTTACATTATGGAAAAAAATTTATTCACACTTAAATAGTGTACATATAAGTGGCTCAAGAGTCAAAACCCACACCCATGTCTTTTAATGCAATGAATTTATAATCTTCTCACTAATAAAATCGTGAGTTGCATTGGTGCCCCCCGACACCACCACCTTCAATCCTTTCATAGTCGTATCAACGCAGTGGAGGGAGTCAACATAGTAACCAGAGTTAGACCAATTAGTTTGGAGGGAATGGATCATAATATATACTAGTTTGATCTGGCAGAAAATGATTAGGCACTGGTAGATAGAGAAGAATGGTGGACACCTTGAAGTTGTTGGTTTTTCATGGTGTTGGGAATGAAGATCCTGAACAACACTAGTTTGTCTGTGAGACAGTTTGAGATGCCAATAATGTCCGAAATGAAAATGCCAAGACGGTATAGTTGGGCAGTTTGGGATGCCAATAATGTCCAAGATGAAAATGCCAAGACTGTATAATTGGGAACTACCTTTAGAGATCACACTTTGGCTTGACTCCTAAACCTTTGCTCCCCATCTGGGCTCGTGCGTTGAGATCTATGGGGGCTATAGTACATTTTACCAGCTATTGATTGATCTATATATAGAAACGTGTGAAAATGAGGGTGGAGATCGCAAATATCTTCCCCTGTGGAAGTGTATCTCTGCCCCTGTTATGGAAAATGAAAGGTGTATTCGGTCATGAAGGATTCATTATGGAGAATCAAAAAGCAACGGATTTTGTTCTTTTACCCGCTTCATTATGCATTATGAATGGTATAGAAAGATGATAACTGGAATAGAAAGATGATAACTGGGAGAGGTTTTAAAAGCATAAGGAAGCCATTGCAAAATCAGAGCAACAGATGTATGAAGCGTGCAATTTTTCGCTGACTAATGAAGATGTACATGTACATATCTCTCTTTGGGAGGATGGTTGGAAGTTGTTAGTAGAGGAGCAAGATATTGAGAGTTTGGAAAGTATTGTTGAGCAGGAAGGACAACAAAAGCCACAAGGTGGGACATCCACACAAAACCCAAGTCACTCAGAGAAAGGCTAGGATAAGGAGCCCAAACAATCAAGAACCCCGTTAGCTAAAACAAGCGCCAGAGTAAAAAGAGCTACCACAATAAGTGTGGGGCAGGGTACATCCCGCGCCAGGATGAAGTGAAAGGGCACTCGGGTTTTTAAGTGATGTCCATCTTAGAGGATGATATAGAACATGTAGGTTGATTAAAAGAAAAAGGAGGCATTGAGTAGGTTCAATGAATAGACACAGACATCTATCTAGAAGGTGCAGTAGGATGAACAACACACTCTATACAAGCTAGAGAAATTGACACAGTTGGTAGAGGTCGATAGAGGGGCGCCTATGCAACCCACCACTACTAATCCATCCAAGCAGCTGGCGAACTAGAGTGCGCTAGATATTCTAGAACCATGGGTGAATACCTTTGTTACCTCGGGTAACAGTCGAGCACTCCAAATCCCTCCCAAGGTGGTAGAATTTCCTATGGAAGAAGTGTCGCAATAGGTGAAAGGTTCGATCCACATTAATTTGATTCTTTCCAAGTTAACTTTAAATACTTCACATCGATTACAAGATAGCATTGTTGTTGAATTACAAACGTGAACTAGTGCTACTACTTTGGAGTTCATGCAGGTGCTACAACCAATGAAGTTGGACCACATGAAAGAGCATAGTTCTTTGAAGAAAAACATAAGGAAATAGACAAAGCAGATGGAACTAAGGGCAGTCGTGGAAATAATTTATACGCAAGTTGTGGTTGAATCTCCAGAGGAAGGCACCCAAGCAGAAAACCAAGTTCCCAAGAATGACAAGCATTAGAAGCCCAAGTCGAAGAGTTAAAATGACAAACGTTTACACCTTCGGAGGAATGACACTGTCGTGTGGAAGCTAAGAATGTATTTACATGTTATACAAAACTAAAGCAGTTGCATCATCAATTTCAACCTCTTTCCACCGAATGTGTGGCCTTCTGGACTATTATGGTGCAAAATCTGGAATTTGAGGACCTAGGTTGCAAAGTTCAAAATGCATAAGACAGAAGGATGCAACTTCTTCCTAGTCTTAGTCACTTGCCTTTCAATGATCACACAACTGTTATAATCTAGAAGCCATAGTTGAATCAAGAGATCAATAAATTAAACACTACGCAGTAGGAGCTTGAGCGCTAAGTTGAGGGATTGCAATAGGAAGCACTTTGTTTGATGAATACTGCTAGCATAACTTGTCGAGAGATTAACGTTATCCTCGATGATGTAATGCATAATCTTTGAGTACATGTCTTTACAAGATTCTACGAAGATCCAAACATGGTTCACTAAGATGGAACAAGAAGTTGAGGAAACCCTTAAGGCCCTCACTTTGTTGAAGGATACCATTAGGACAAAACGCCTATCAATAAATATTGGCTAAGTGGCTCGGCATGAACCATGTGTGTTTTGGGTGCTTGTTGGAGGAATTTTTTGGAGTAGATTTGGTTGCATGCATGTAGGCAGAGGAAGTAGGAACTATGCAGTTTTCAACGACAACATCTAGTGAAGAACTATGCAGTTTTCAACGACAACATCTAGTGAAGAACTATGCAGTTTTCAACGACACATAAGAAAAAGAGTTAGGTAGGAAGTTGCTCAAAATTCAAATTTCAAATGCCCATGTTTTGAGTAATTCCAATTTTGGTAAACACAGCTTAACTGCCCATAGTACAAGCTTTACTCTAAGTAGTTATCATGGTAATTGTATGCATGTAATCTTGTATAAGTTAGTAGAAATTGACAACATTAAGGTTGTTGAGCTATCTTTAGGTGAAAATCACATGAATTTTTTTTTGTCGAGACGTTTCAACAATTTAGTATGGTTCATCGTCAGGAAAAAAGAATTTTAAGAATGTTAAAGGGGACTTGAGTCAAATATCAATATTTATATTAGGTCAAAATAAAGATGAAAGTAGGAAATGAATTAATATAATAATATTAAAATTAATTAAAATGCTAAGGGGACATGGGCTAAAAATTAAAATATAGATTAAGTCCAAATTTATAGAATAAAATATGAAATTAATTAATTTAATACTATTTTAATTTAGGGTTATGGTCATTAGTTCAGTTTAGTTCAATTTTGCTTCGTTCCATTCAATGTTTTTATGCTATATTTCTCTATTCCTCTCCATGGGTTGGTTAGTTAGCCATCTAATCATTGGGATGATTGGTTGATAACTTTGTAACTATGTAATGTTGAACTAGGTCAGGGAGCCGAGAGGATTAAGAGTTTATCTGATACCATTGGCACCCTTTTTGGTAATATAATGATATTGGAACTTCCATATATCTGTGTTTTGTGGCGGCATGTTAGTTTTTTTTTATGTGTAGGGTTTTGTTGTGGTATTAATGGTTGAATGAACATAAATGTTTGGTAAGGATAATGGGCACACCCCTTTTCTTTTAATTTTTGTTGTTGAGAATGATTTGTGCTTGATATCAATAGTGTGTGAAGGGTGTTATGCATGTAACCTTGGGTTGGGATATGGTAGGATAATGGCTAGGTTGGATTCCCATTCCCCTTCAGTTAGCAAAAAACACAAACCCCCATAGGTGTCTTAGGTGAGTCCTCCCCTATTTCGTAAGCGTTGCCGCAAGGGATATTACCCAACATGGATTTTGTTGAGTACAGTGCATGCAATAACATGGGTCAAAAATAAAATAGTGCTAACACTCCCCAAGGTTGGCCGTGCTCTGTTGTAAAGAAATCACCGGCACACGCTTATATGATAATCACAATCATGCACAACCAACCCTTCTTTTTATTAAAACCGAGTAATAGTTTTCCTAATATATCTATATATGTATGAAGATTATTGTTTTACTAAAATATTTCATATATATTTATAAAATATTAGTTTTATATATTAAAAATATACATCATACTATAGGGAATTAGTTATTTTTATAGTGAGATATAAAAGTGACATTCATATAATAATTCAATGATTACAATTTTTGTCTTTTTTCCCTTCTTCCAAATTAGCATTTTGTAGAGATAAGGGGTTGGATCAAATGGTTTATTATTGGGAAAGATTTAATTTTCATCCAACTAGTGAAAGTCCTCTTGCAACTAAGTATCAAACTACCACTACATCTAATCGTCACTGACATCACCAACAACAATTAAATGCATACAGCTCCCCTAATAAAAATATGCACATACAATTATAGTAGGTATACCATCTCTTCCATTGGTGGAAATTAAGATTTATATTTTGGCCAAAAATGTTGGAAATCACCCAAGTAAAACCTTCAAACACCCAAGCAATGGTTTTGTATTTGAGTAAAATTGTAGTCACTTTTCCATATATTATGGCCTTCACAGCTTCGCCTCCTTGTGAGTGTTGTTAAACCTGCAATCATCCAAATCTCTCCATACTAGATTTTACCAAACCTTCCACACTTTTCAGTCTATGATCTTATTTTACCATGATGTTTAAAGAGGTTATTTTTGCTTCTCTCCCTTTTTGTTTTGTTTCCTCATGAGGTTTATTCTCATTTGAATGAATTCCCTCAATCATCTTGATAACATAAGTCCATAATTTCCAACAAAATTTACTCTTCCTCACCATTGATATGCTGATTATCTTAGCTCCACCCAAGAACAACAAAAAATCTTGGTGGATCAATAGATTTGCTCTTGCATCTCCCAAGAAGTTATGTCCCAAGATCAATGTATGATCATCTAAGGGAATCACTATCAAATCTAAGCTCCCAAACCAATCTCCTATTTGAATAGAGGATGAAAAAACTATCCTTTCCATTGGTTTCTCCTTAGAATGGACTACTTGTACAAAATTGCATCATATTCTGGCTCACAATGAAGTGACGCCATAGATCACTTGCTCTTAAAATCGCAAGTTGTAGTGGTATCCACCAACATAATGAAATTCATTTGTTTCAGCGTCACATTTATGAAGCAAAGCCTTAACACATCCTCATTTTACCAGGGTTGTTTATCCTTATACACGAAACCATCCATAGCCTTCAATGCTTCTAACAATTCCTTTGAAAATCTCTAGGCTAGAACTATCTCCATTGAAACTGCAATTTCTCACTTGGTAAAGATCATATCAAGATAGTATTTTTCAACCAACCACACCAACCTATCTTTTCATGGGAAGTTTTTTGCAAATCGGTTTTTCTTGCAAAATAAACATGCAACATATTTACTTCTCTTCTTTGGTTGTGTTATTTCTACAACCATTCAATATGAGTGGATTTGAGCACCTTCTCATCTAACCACACTATCCTAAGATCACTAATCTTAAACTATCTCATCTAGACCCTACCTTAGTTGCTTGGTCCTCTACTAATTCCACCAACCATGTCATCTTTCCCTACCACATACTATTCTTTACATAATAATTTTGTGAGAAGTGGAAGCACTAAATGGCTTACCTCTATTTGTAAGCACACTGGTAACTCTATTGTCGTTGTAACCTATTATTAATCTTTCTATGTGTTATGCTCATTGTGTTTTGCATATCTCTCCTTGGTTGCACTTGTCAATAATTCTTGGCACGATCCCACCATTTTCAAATCCTATAGTTAATGTGGCTCTTGCATATTACTCTCTAAAACATTCGACCCATATTTGGTAGGAGTCCTCAACTCATTCAACCATGTCACCTTCTTTGAAGAGTATTGTACAAAGAGTTATCCAAAGGATAGACAACATCTAATCAATTCACTAACTTCCTCAATTGGACATGGTCATTTAGATATGGCAAGGTTATTGGCTTGTATTGATTTGGGGTAGCACTAGATGTGCTCTAGCCACAAAAATTGTTGGAGAGGCTAAAGCACATGAGATCTCCAATACCCAGAAATGGTTTGGGCAAATTCTAAACAGTTTGGGAGATATTAAAATAATGAATATTTTTAATGGAGACCCTAAGTCTAAACTTAGGGAAAATAAAATATTAATGTGAATTACTATAAAGCTGTGTTAGAAGGGTCCAAAAGTCATGGATCAACCTAGATCTAATCTTAGTTGTTGATTAGGGACTTAATATTGGTTGCTGAATTGTCAACAAGAAAAGTATAAGAGGAGGCTTGAGGGTCACTTGGAGAACACACCGAGTTGATCAAGATTTTGATTTTTTGGGGTAGGGTTTGCTGAGGAAGTCGAAAGAGCGATCAGAGTTGTAGCTGAGGTGCAGTGAATACAAAAGCAGAGAGGCAGAGAGGGTATAGGGAGAATCAACACAGAAGCTGGGAGAGAGGGAAGCAGAGCCAACCAGAGGCCATACAAAGCCATCTAGGGCCCATGCAGAGGTAGTCAGGAGCTGCGCAATGCCTCAAAGAGCCATTGTGGGTGACACAAAGACTCTACAGGTTGACGTAATGCCTCCAGAGGTTTACACAGGGGTTATTGGGCTGATGCTGGGCCAGGAAGGGTTGTTGCATTCCCTAGAGGCAAACGTTGGGGTTTTCGTGGAGAAGATTGGAGTTGGGAGCTGTCGAAGTGTTTATTCGGGGTTTCAGCTGGAATATCTTCTTTTGAGTAGAGAGGTACTATTGCCGAGATTATTCTTTGTTGGGTGAGATGGTTTTGGCACCCAGATTGTATTCAGAAACTACATAATAATAAAACCCCTAGATAGCTGCAACAATTTTCCCGCATTGGGTTTTTCCGGGGACATTGGTCCAAAAAAAACGGTGTCACTTATGTGCTTGTTTTGTTTCCTTTAGTTGATGATCGATAATATGTTGAGCATATACTTGTATTTATTTTCAGTATTTACACGGTAAATAAATTGTTAATTAATTGGAACAAGTAGGTAGAAATAAATAAGAAAAGTACATGAAGGGTTTCTAATGGGTTAGACTTAGAAATTCCAACATGGTATTAGAGCGAAGTTGCAGATCATAGGAGAACTAAGGACATTAGGTGAGCAGAGTAGCAACAAGAGAAAACAACTGTCCTAAGTGACAAACGTTGTTCCTAGCATAGAAGCAGCAAGGAAGGGGTGACACAGTGCCTGTGTCATCAAGTTTGAGCCGGGAAGAGGATCAACAGAGTGGTAGAGTAGAGTAGGTTCGACCTGCATAGTGCCCGGTCATCTTTCTCAGTTAGGAAGGATTGACGCCCATGGCCAGGAGGTGCGGATTTTACTGGTGCTAGAATTGCACAGAGCCTAGAAGCTTTAACCTTTAGTTTGCTAGAGCTTAGGAGGCTGTGGGTAAGTTGTAGAGTGAAGTTGGTGGGGTACTGTAGTCAGAACTTTACCTAACAGGGAAAGACCAAGGGGGAGGGAGTTGCTACTGAGGATTTCTAGCCAAGAAATTCAGATCAATGGTGCAGCTGCACTAATGATCGGAATGAGGGCATCTCGACATTGGAAGAAGGGTTTCCAGGAGGGAAATCAAGGCTCAGAGGCAGTCACACCAAGAACTTCCAAGAGAGAAGTAGAGGAGCTGTGAGATGGTAATGAATGGGGTAAGAGACCAGGACAGACTGTATGAAGCCTCAAACTTCATAGTTTGGAAGGCCATAATCTTATATGTCCTAGAAAGGAACCATCTCAAGCAATTCGCCTTGAGGACAATAGCGGTCCCAGTGGACCCGGTTGGTAAAGATAGGTACGAGGATGCAATGGCGAGGGCAAAGAGAATCATCCTTGACAGGGTCAAGGACCATGTAGTACCACATACTGCCGAGAAGAATGTGGCAAATGAGATGTGGGAGGCCCTAACAAAGTTGTATCAACATACTTTAATGCAGAAGAAGATGCTACTAGAAAATTAGTTACGGTCTTACCAGATGCAGAAGGGAGAACAAATCGACATCTTCCTTGGTCAATTGAAGGAGATCCGGGATTAGCTGACTTCCATTGGGGCCACGTCAGATCAGGAATTAATGGTAAGGACCGCATTGAACATAGTCTCAGAGGACTGGGAGGTATTTGTCTAGAGCATACTGGGTAGATCAACCCTTCCAGATTGGGAGGAACTATGGGCTGCTCTTCGTCAGGAAGAGATCAAAAGGCTAACCAAGGTGGGAAGCAGTGACAAGGGGGTCAGAATCAAGAAGGAGGAAGAGGAGGATGCTACCCTAGCATTTGAGGGAAAGCAGGAGAAACGAAATAAGAAGGACCTCTCCAAGGTCAAATGCTTCCACTATAGGGAACTAGCTCATTATACGAGCCAATATCCAAGGAAGAAGAGCAAGGGAGAGGCTTGTGAGACCAAGGTTGCGCCAGCAAGTGCGAAGAAGGAAGTGGAGACAGACGATGATTGTGCCATGAGAGCTCACATGCCACTTGAGTGAAAGTGGGGAGACATCAAGCTATAGTTAGAAGGACTACAGGCGATGAGGGGTAGGATCCTCAAGGTACCCAACCTCTTGGATTATACCTTGCTATGGGAGCCCCGAAGAGGAGTAGCAGTACTGGTAGATATCAGTAGAGACGAATGCGGATGGAGTGACAGAGGGAGCTACAATGCATGATTTCCAGGACAACAAGAGGTAGCAATGCAAGATGCATGGAGTTGTTGCAGCAGCGCAAAGGTCAAAGAAGGGGAACTTGTCAGCGACAGAGGGAGTTTCAGCATCGAGGGTGTCTCTAGCTTGACAGAGATGTCAGAGTTGGGAGATCAGTTACTTACTTCTCAGTAACTGAGTTGCATTGTAGCAATTAGTAGTGGTAGTGCTATGGGCAACACGATGCAACATGATGAGAGGGGTTGTCATATAGATGCAACAGTGGTAGTGGTAGGGCCATGGATAGTAGTACATGATGCAACAGTGCAGAGGATGTTGGGTAGAAGGCCTAGTGTTAGCATAGGGACCAATGCCGGATGACCAGGGTGATGCTTAGTGAGGAGTATTACTAGAGCACAATCCTCGCTAAGAGGGAGTGTTGATTTGGGGTAGCATCATATGTGATCTAGCGATAAAAATTGGTGGAGAGGCTAAAGCACATGAGATATCCAATACCTAGAAATGGTTTGGGCAGATTCTAAATAGCTTGGGAGATATTAAAATAATTAATATTTTTAATGGAGTCCCTAAGTCTAAACTTAGGGAAAATAAAATATTAA
>APFE030274512.1:0-16971 GCA_000404065.3 Pinus taeda | reverse complement strand
TCTCTCAAAGTGATTTTCATTCTTAACCTCTTTTATGAAGTTTGAATATACCACCTTATAGTGCCACTACCTTATAGTGCCACTTTATAATGAATAAACCTCAATACAAACCAACTAGTCTACATATCATTGTTTTGGTTTTTTTAACTTTTTATAAGACCAATATTTAAAACCTCTATGAAAATATGTAAACAGAATATTATGGGATCAAAATAGAGACTTCTAAATTAATCATCATAAATTCTAATAGCTAGTTATAAATAAATAAATTTACCATGAAAAAATTATAACATAACATACATTCGTTTTATGACCATTATAATTATATTTGTTGGAATGATCATTGTATTTATGCTAATAAATTTTCTATAATCAATGATTTCGTTCAAACTCTATTTTCCTAAATCCAAATTAACCTCCAGAAAAAGAAAGAAAAACATGTTTTCCTTCTATATAAAAGAAGTATATCTATATAGATATGCGCTTTTACTAATGCATAATAGGTTTTGTGTAAAGATTTGACCCAAGTTTCATGCATAATAGGTTTTGTGTAAAGATTTGACCCAAGTTTCATTCCTTGGAACTAGTCATTTGAACAGATGAATACCCTCCTAAACCTCTCATCTCACACTCGCCCTTTCTCTATGGTCTAAAAACTTTGTAGCACTCACCCTTTCTCTATGGTCTAAAAACTATGTAGCACTTGTCCGAAGTTATCCTCCACAAAAGGCATTCTGCTCCTTAGTATATTTTGGCTTCCAACCCAATTTTCTGGAGCAACATACATCAGGTAATATATTTTTCCTTGAAGATCAATGTATTTATTATGTTGCCAAGGGTTTCTTGGGTGTTAGATTAGTGTATTTATTATGTTTCCAAGGGTTTCTTGGATGTTAACTATAAATTGGTCATTAGGTCTTGAGTTAAGGATTCACTTCTAATTATTACTTGGTTTTTGTAATTATTTTAGTAACTAATGATTTTCCCCTTGATGTAGAACCTTCAAGGTATTATAGAAGGATGTTTTGAAGGATATTTATTATTTTGAGAGAGATTGAGTTCACTTTTAACTAATAATGTTTTAACATAGAACATCCTTCAAAAAAAGATACTAATTAGTTAGCTCATGCTCCATGGTTCTAATTTTCCTATCAAAGCACTCCATGTAAAAATAAATTTTCCTTGAAAATAGTTGAATGAATTTAAAGAGAAACACTTCTGTTAAAATTTTCATGAGATTTTTAAAGATGGACTTTAATACTTTTTTCAAATATACAATACATCAGGTAATATATTTTTCCTTGAAGATTAGTGTATTTATTATGTTGCCAAGGGTTTCTTGGGTGTTAACTATAAATTGGTCATTAGGTCTTGAGTTAAGGATTCACTTCTAATTATTACTTGGTTTTTGTAATTATTTTAGTAACTAATGATTTTCCCCTTGATGTAGAACCTTCAAGGTATTATAGAAGGATGTTTTGAAGGATATTTATTATTTTGAGAGAGATTGAGTTCACTTTTAACTAATAATGTTTTAACATAGAACATCCTTCAAAAAAAGATACTAATTAGTTAGCTCATGCTCCATGGTTCTAATTTTCCTATCAAAGCACTCCATGTACAAATAAATTTTCCTTGAAAATTGTTGAATGAATTTAAAGAGAAACACTTCTTTTAAAATTTTCATGAGATTTTTAAAGATGGACTTTAATACTTTTTTCAAATATACAATACATCAGGTAATATATTTTTCCTTGAAGATTAGTGTATTTATTATGTTGCCAAGGGTTTCTTTGGTGTTAACTATAAATTGGTCATTAGGTCAAGGATTCACTTCTAATTATTACTTGGTTTTTGTAATTATTTTAGTAACTAATGATTTTCCCCTTGATGTAGAACCTTCAAGGTATTATAGAAGGATGTTTTGAAGGATATTTATTATTTTGAGAGAGATTGAGTTCACTTTTAACTAATAATTTTTTAACATAGAACATCCTTCAAAAAAAGATACTAATTAGTTAGCTCATGCTCCATGGTTCTAATTTTCCTATCAAAGCACTCCATGTAAAAATAAATTTTCCTTGAACATATTCGTACCAAAAGAACATTTATATATATTCCATTATGTAAAACATAAATTTTCATGAGATTTTTAAAGATGGACTTTAATACTTTTTTCAAATATACAATACATCAGGTAAGATATTTTTCCTTGAAGATTAGTGTATTTATTATGTTGCCATTTGAAAAATGATTTTGGCATTGTCTAAAATAAGAAAAATCCAGAGAATCAACTGCGATTTAATTGGTGATTACCATGATTCAAAGTTCAAAATTGAGTGGATCAGACCAACTTAAAAAATAAGTAATAATTATGTTCAAAGAAGACGGTTGAAAACATTTAATTGGGTGGTTACCATGATTCAAAGTTCAAAATCCAGGGGATCAAACCAACTTAAAAAAATAGTAACAATTATGTTCAAAGAAG
Source organism: Pinus taeda (assembly GCA_000404065.3). Taxonomy (NCBI): domain Eukaryota; kingdom Viridiplantae; phylum Streptophyta; class Pinopsida; order Pinales; family Pinaceae; genus Pinus; species Pinus taeda. The sequence goes on along the minus strand of APFE030274512.1, from coordinate 14,483 downwards.
ACGGTTGTTCAAAATGCTGTAAAAACGAAGATAAACGAGTCGCTATATTTCTACTTAAAAAAATAGTGACAATTATGTTCAAAGAAGACAGTTGTTGAAAATGTTGTAAAAACCAAGATAATCGAGTCGCTATATTTCTTATATTTATATCTTTGCAGAAGCACATTTGTATATAGTTCATTATGTAATAACATATTCGTACCAAAAGAACATTTATATATATTCCATTATGTAAAACATCATATCCGAATGAGCTATGAGCAATCAGGGATAACATCTATGGAATTTTATATTTTCATTGAGGTAATAGTTAATCACTGGAGTGTTACTCTAATCCATTAACCAAGACTTCCAATAAGCCATAAATCCATTAACCAAGACTTCGAATTAAGACATAATCAAGAAACACGTTGGTTGTTGCACATATATCTGGCTAAGAATAGCTTTCAATTCTCCAGTGGGTAAAAACGAAGAAAAATAATGGAAATTGGGAGAAAAATGAGGTGAAAGGTCACATGTTGCATGTGAGGAGGGAAATGGAGGAAAATAATGGAAAATGAAGAAAATAAAGGCATCATTAATAAAAAGGCATCTGAGAATAACTTCTTCTTTTCAATGTGAACCTTTTCTCAATTCAGTTTTGGAGCTCTCTCATTCTTCTTTCTCTCTCATACTCTTAGAGACTTAGAGTTTTCTTGGAGCACTCTTGGTGGGTGTGGATAAAAAGGCATCTGAGAATAGCTTCTTCTTTTCAGTGTGAACCTTTTCTCAATTCAGTTTTGGAGCTCTCTCATTCTTCTTTCTCTCTCATACTCTAAGAGACTTAGAGTTTTCTTGGAGCACTCTTGGTGGGTGTGGCATACTTGGATTCTTACAGCAAGAAGGCAAAGCAAAGGAAGAGCAAGAAAGTTCAAGAAGGCATCGACATCAAGGCAAAGGAAGAGCAAGAAAGCGCAAAAAGGCATCAACATCAAAATCAACAACTACATCATCAGAAGATATTGACATCAACAACTACATCAGATTTTATTACAGGTACCAAGTTGCATGTATGAGATTTCCTGGATAGTTAGTGGATTTCCTAGCCTTGCAATTTAACTCCTCCCAATGAGACTTGAACATAAAATCGGGTGGAATTCACATATTCTAACATTATATTCATATAACATTCACATAAATATTTAATTCTCTTTTACTTTTTAAACTTTATACATAATTATATTGTGTAAATAGTTGGTAGATGGAAATTATTTGCATAATCATATTATGTAAGTGGTTCGTAAATGTTGAAATTATATGAGAGAATGGTGGAATTCACCTATTCTAACGTTATATTCATATAACATTCATAGAAATATTTAATTCTATTTTACTTTTAACTTTAATACATAATTATATTGTGTAAAAGGTTCGTAGATGTTGAAATTATTTTCAAAATCATATTATGTAAGTGGTTCGTAAATGTTGAAATTATTTGATAGAAGAAAGGTATGAAAAGAGAAATATTATTGGAATTTCTTTAAACTTTAATACATAGTCAAATTCTCTACTTGTCAAATTTAAATATCAAAATCTTACTTAATTCAATTATATTTAAATAATGTAGTTATAATTTATTTAGTTTTTCCAATTATCAAATTGATATAATTATTCAAATAAATATTGAATTATTCTGATTTATTTCAAAATTTAATTTAATTTTATATGTGTCAAATTTAAGTATCAACATCCGAAGGCATCGACCTATTCTTCCCTACTCTATGCTATTCTTCCCATTATTGCCTTACGGCATTTCTTTTGCAACATAAGGTGCAAATGCTATTAATAGGTTATTCAAACCTCAATTTCAAGAATTTGGATCAATTGAGATGCTCTGAATCACGTGTAGATCACAGTTTCAAATTCATGAAGTTGCAATTTTGGGATTATTGTTATTTCAATTGTTGAATTTTATCTGCATGAAATGACATAAATGAGGTAAATTACTTGTTGACTATTCTACATTGAGCTAATCTCACCTTCATATCAGTGAAAGCCATAAATTAAGCCTCCTAAAAGGCACAAATAACCATAAAGTTGTTGCTTTTACAACCATAAATTAGTTTATTTACGATGAGAAAGCATGCTTCAAAGTAATGGAAAAAAAATGGCCCTAAAGTTGTTTCTTTTGCAACAATAAATTACTTTATTTACTATGAGAGCATGTTTCAATGTAATGGTTTTTCCATTCTTTTGGCATGTTTCAAAATAATGGTTTTTCCATTCTTTTACTACCAATAGAGTGAGAAAGATATGTTGTCGACTGAGATATGTAAAAAAAAGAGAGCACAAAAGATTCTTACACCAATCAACATTTTATACATCATAATTATAATAATTTTGAATTATAACTATAGAATAAATAATAAGAAGTATGCTACATATACCTCCAACCTAATAAGTTTTCAAATAACTAATTATCTTTATATGAACATCAAGCACTTAAACATGGCAACACAATCTTAGTGTCAAATCTTAAACATGACAACACAATCTTAATGTCAAATCTTATGGGGTGGCTAAGGGCCAAATTATTCGAATTTAAATAGGAATACAACAAATTACAGATATAACTATAAATACAAAGATGCAGCAGAAATAACACTTCATTTCATTAATATCAAATACCAATGTATGCTTACAAAATAAAATGTAAATAAAACTAGCTTAGGCGATGGTAACTTATCTCTGAGAAGAGATGTGGCGGATACATGTCTCTGAACTATGTTACAATGAGGCTCAAAGGCATATTTATTATTGAGAAACAATGGAAAACCCTAAACATCCAAAAACCTAACCCTAGGAGATGAAGCGCCAAACCATGGGCCCCGTTTGGGTAAATTGGTACATCAACTTCCCGGGGTCGTAACTTTGGCATATGATCTCCGTTTGACATGTACAATACCTCATTAGAAAGATCTATTTGAGGAATACAACTTTCGAGTGGCCAACATTTCTTGATGATCTAAGTTGATCTCCGTTTTCCCAAAAAACATCATTTAGGGCCTCAAAACGGCTCTGAAAGTTTAGAACCCGAAAAACTGCCAAAAATAGTAAATTGTGCTACAAATAAAAAACTAAAAAGATGAAAGAAACATTGGTGGGGATCCATGTGGAATAGGCGGGTGGCCACCAATATCCACTTGGATCACCAAAAATGATTGTGTAAATTATAGTATCTCAAAAGACATCCAAACTCAACCAAATCTCACATAATCTTAATGACAACATCTCACATTTAAACAAATCATTTTTCTATTTAACATTAGAACTAACCCAACCCCCTCGCCCCCCTCCTACACACACACATGAGAATTTTTTTAAATATTTTATTTTGTTTAGAGGATTGAAGCATGGCTTGACCAACGGGAGAGTGTTCATTCAATTTTATTCATATGTGCTTTGAAGTTTGAATATTTTATCAGAGGAGCTTGTTGTACATAAAACCTCAAGTGTGAAAACAAATTTGGAAGAAAACTCCAAGTTTGAAAAGAAAATTCAGGAAAAACTGTATGGCTCACGAATAAGGATCGAGTTTCCAAGGATGTAGGGCTTGAGGATCAAGGTTCCAAAGGTTGAAAGTATTACGTTTTCAAGGTTGGTTTTCAATAGGGTCCTAAGGAGGAGGTTATTGAATTATATATGATATTATATGAGGGCTCATAAACTTAGAAAAAAGGGTGCCTTCCATTGTAAGTAAGCGTGGTCAGTTCCAAAAGATCCAAGAATACTTCCTCCATCGGTTCCAAGACAAGATGCCTGGAAAAACTCCTTCAAGAGGAAAGAACACCAATCCATGGGATCACATATTATACAAAACTTAGCTATGCTCAGGGTATTCAAAATGCATTCGTCCTTGGAGTAGGTCTTCAACCTAACATTCTCTTAAAAAACAAATACAAGTTAATGGTAAAACACAACAATAAATATAAATAATAACAAGTTGATAATTAATCTACAAAATACATGATTATGGATGAATCAACATTGTAAAAATAATGAAAGCAAACAAGTAACGTTGTAATAATATAAACTAGTGCAACTATAAATTAAATTGTTGGTAAATCTACTCCGTGATAAATATCCAAACATTTACTTCATGGTACATCTCATATTGCCAAAATCAAAAAATCATAAAAATCAACTAAATTATAATTTTTTAATTATTATTATTATTAATTATAAAAAGAATTAACATATGAGTTAAACATATACATTTAAAAAAATGTATCTTTTACCATAGAGATTCCTAACATGTGTTGGCGCAAAAATATTAACAGGGTTGAGAGCTCGGGTTTGGGCATAGGGGCTAACAAAGCTCCATCGTAGTGTAGCACAACACCAACATTTTCACCTTATCCAGGGAGGATAAGGAGTCTCACCCGAGGCGTGTCGCAACCTTAGTCAGATGGGGAATGAAAGTCCAATACCAGGGCAGAGTCACATGAGGAATGCAAGAATCAGATAGCCCGAACAATGGCAATCAAACATCTAATTTCAACAAATCATAAGCATACATAAGAGAAATACACTACAAATATGATCATACTAAAATTTTTAAGAAACCATGTATCCATCCATACACTATACAGATATCCCAACAAACTCCTTTTCTATTAATCCATTCAGCAGTAAAATATTACATCTGGCTCGAGAGCCTCATATCAATATCACAAAACTATCATAAGAGATCAATACATAACCACATCAATAGATACAGTGCGACTCGAATAGCTCTGCAATAACATTTCAGTACTCTCTCCTCCTTTTCCTTTTTCGCACATCCTTCCTTATATTTTTTCCCCTGCTTGGACTACCAATTATTTCTTGGAGGCTTCACCTTCTTCCTCATTCGACTGCTTCTGTTGCTCGACTATCATTATTATTCTCCATTCAGTTGTGGATTCTTTCTTCCACCATTCCTCCACAAGGGATAGTTCTTTGTGAGCTCCTTCCTTCTTGTCAGTTGTCTCCCTTACAGCTTCCCATCGACTATCTCCACAAAATATCATCAGCCTTCCATCTTTTCATTTACATTCTTTAGCTCCCCAAAACAAAGGACCCAATAGGCCCCAACCACAGTTCATTGACTCTTTCCTGAGTCAATCTTTTGCTAGCAATGTTAATGCTACTGATGCTCCTGGTGGTGATGATGCTTTTGGTGCCGTTGATGCCTCTGGTGTTGCTTCGATCCAAATTTAAACAAGAACGTAAAAAATTATAGATATAGCCATAAACACAGAGATGTAACATAAATAAAACTTCATTTCATTAATATCAAAGAACTAAATATGCATTAGGGGAATTTTGAGGTCTAAAATGGGTCTCCTAAGAAAAATGTACAACAAAAATAGAATTTATAAGAACCAATAGGATTCAAGATGATCATGTCAACCATGGGGGATGATTCACAATTTTTGGAGTAAAAAAGTAAAAAGATTAAAAAATAATAAAATAATAAACTACTTTTTCAACTCATATTTTCAACTTATGTCCCTAAGATTTTACTCAAATTTTGAGTGGAAGTACTCGTTGGATGCAAAATTTAATTCCTCATCCAAGGAGTACCCATGTTACATACTTTTGATTTTTCGTGTAGTAGGGTCCATCGAAAGTATGAAACATGAGTACTCCTTGGATGAGGAATCAAATTTTGCATCCAACAAGTGTTTCCACTCAAAATTTGAGTAAACCCATAGGGAGATAAGTTGAAAAAATATTTTTTATTTTATTTTATTTTTATTTTTTTTCCCTCTAGAATTTGATGATGTAATCTAATTTTATTTTATTATTTCCACTATTATTTTATAATTTCCTTAGGAGGCCTATTTTAGACCTCAAAATTCCTCTAATGCTTACATACAAAATGGAAATAAACTTGCTCGGGCGATGGTAGCTTATCTCTGAGAAGAGATGTGGCGGTTACATGCCTCTCAGCTCTGTTACAATGAGGCTTGAAGGCCTATTTATTATTGAGAAATAATGGAAAACCCCATACTTCCAAAAACCTAACCCTAGGAGATGAAAAGCCAAACTATGGGCCCCATTGGGATAAATTGGTAAATTAAATTCCCGGGGTCGTAACTTGGGCTTACGATCTTCATTTGACACACACGATACTTCGTTAGAAAGATCTATCCGAGGACTACAACCAATGATACGGAATATAAATATAAAAACTCATATTTTCCAGCAGTGATTGTCCAATAAAAATCATTTAGGGCTTCAAAACAACTCTGGAAGTTCAAGACCCAAAAAACTGCCAAAAATAGTAAACTGTGCTACAATTAAGGAAACTGAAAAACTGAAAGAAACAATGGTGAGGGTCCTAGTGGAATAGGTGAGTGGACACAAATATCCACCTCGATCATTCCTCCCCCCTTAGGAAGCAATGGCCCCTATTGTGTTGAGTTCCTCCATGAGATGAGGAAACTTCTGTTGAACTTGGTCCCTGGTGAGCCACTTGCCCTGGTGAAGGAGTCGGCCTGCTTTGACAAGTCGATATAGTTGGATCCTTTGCTGTTGGGTGTTCTTGATATGTGTGTCCATGATCAGATCAGTTGTGGCTTGTTCCATGAAGTGTAGGTTTAACTCTATTGGTGTGAGTTGTTTTACAATGTTGGATATGTCCAACAATGGTGGAAAGTAGGGCCAAAGGTGGTCCACATTGAACATTAGGTGCAGACCAAGGAATGATGGAATACGAAGCTTGAAGGCATTATCCCTTGCTGCCTTGGTGACAATGTATGGCCCATATTAGAGTGGGCGAAGCTTTCAATGGGACCCAGCGAGGCGCTCCTTCTACAAATGTAGCTAAACTTTATCGCCCACCTAGAACTTATGTGGCAGCCAATGTTGATCATTCTGTTGCTTATACTTAGCATTGGTTGTGTCCAATATGTCATGTACCTATTGGTGGATGTGTTGAATGTGATTAATGAATTTGTTTGCCCATTCGACTTTTAACTGGACATGAGCCGAATCTGCCCGAGTAGTTACAAATGGTATGACCACATCAATGGGACATAGTGGCTAGAATCCCAAGCCCACCTGAAAAGGTTGTGGCCAATCAAGCTATGGAGAGCCAATTTATAGTTGTCTTGGATATAGGGGAGGCTCTCATCCCATTTGCATGGATGCTTTGAGTTGTACATGCACAAAATGTGTACGATCATCCTATTGACGACCTCTTTCTGGCCATTAGTTTGGGGATGGAAAGTTGTGGACTTAGTGAGCTCGGTGTCTTGCATCAACTAGACTAGACCAAAATGTACTGAGGAATCTGCTATCTTGATCTAAGATGATATATTGTGGGATCCCGTTGTGGCCAGCAACAACCCCCCTTTTTATTTAGTGTTATTACTAATGCTAAATAAGAGGAGACCCTTAGTTAAAAATTTGAAAAATTAATTATTGCTTTTATTTCTTTTTTAATAAAACTTACCATCATAAACTTAGGAAAATACCCCTGAAAAAATAAAAAAAGCCTAAGTTTCATGATAAGGTAAGATAAAATCACTCCTTAGGAAATATCACATCGCAAAAAGGATAACATGATATCTCTTTACAAGCCGAATTCTAAGATCAAGAGATTGCGATGCGAGACTACATATTGAAAAACATATATCGCATCACACGCATCAAAGATCACTTACACTAAAAACCCCAAACCGCCGATATGCGATGGCGCATATCGCAAAATCGCCTCTCGCAGAAAACACTTTAACATAAAATTGTCATATGTCATGCTCCTGCTATATTGCGATAGAGCGGCAAAGCGATATTGCAATAAAGTGGCAGAATGGTATCATGAAAACGCGATACAACGATCTGCGATATTGCAAAGCAAATCGCAAAATCGCTTCATCACGAATCTTTCGGGATCGTTATTCGAGAAAACGTTTTCCATAAACCGAGACCTGGTTATGCGCTTTAATGCTAATTAATGAGTTAGTTGCCAATTGTTAATGAAATATGGTTTTGTGCTTATCGAAGAGCCAGTTCACGTAAGGTGGTATAATTTTTATGTCTTCGGCATTTAAAGCTTTCCCGTCACCTTTCCTTATCATTACTCTCACCTTACTTGTAAACTACAGGAACGAAGAACAAAGAATTATAAAAAGCAGTATACAGGATATTATGGGGAAGAAAGGTAAAGCTCCAAGTTCTGAAGAAAAAGAAATGTCGCCCTTGTATACAGACATCGCCTGTAATAGAGATGCTGGTATCACTACTTGGGAAGGCATGTATAATTTACTTGAAGAAGAAAATCCCAAGGTGATGGAGGTTACGACTGCTGCAGGTTCACAGGGCTCTTCTGAGGCATCAGTCACAGATTTAGCTTGCTCGTTCTTGCATCGGATAGCGGCGAGGCCCAAAATTCTCCTCTACACGGACATGGGTAAATGGGTACTGGATAGCACTGACATCAAAAACAGACAATTTAAGACTCCGGGTCAAGAACTTACAGAATTATTATTTTCACAAAATTTGAGCTTTACATCCACTAAAAGAAAGCGCACAAGAGGTGAAAATCACACCAAGGAAGCCTGGATCAAGAAACGGATGCAGTTTCTGATGCGCGGTTAGCGCTTAGGTAAAACTTCTTGAAATGGAAGGCCTCTAATTGCTCAGTCACCTGTAAGCCCAAAAATTTGTAAAAAAGAATGCTAGAGGTAAAAAAGTAAAACTTGAATCTTAAAACCAGTAGCAATTATCCGAAATATCTTCAATATGGTATGTATATATGTACAGCAATTGCGAACAGGCTGGAGACAAAAGGCTCAATAAAAGGCAGAATCAATCAAAAGATTAACTAAGTTGAATTGGGATTCTTACTGGGCCTATTTGGTAAAACCGCATAGCCAGTGTATGACTCTCAAATGCATCATCAATTCTACTGAGAAGATGGCGCCAGTTCTTGTTGATTCTGTTTTTGCAGGACAATTGAAGTCTGAAGTCAGCCAACCGACCCTTCTCAAGAAAATGTTGAATTCTTGCGATTTCAAGGAGCAAATATAGACAATAGTTAGTTGTTAATTTTAGATTCAATATTAGTATTAATCTTGCTTTATTTTTGCCTAGAAAAAAGGACGGTCATTTAAACCGTATCTTACATTTTTGTAATAAGTTATTTTTACATTTAGTTAGTAGTATTTAAACCCTTCTCATGCATTTAGAGAAGAGTCCAGAAATTTATCAAAAACTTGTCCTCAGAACATGCACTTTTGCACCCTCCGAGGAGGTTTTGATGAATGAATGGAACATGATTTATTGATATCTGCATTTAATATCTACTACTGATGTTTCACTTTTGTACTCTTAGTGGATGTTGGATTAAGAAGAGATAAAACTCTTATCGTTTGAAGCTCATGAGTCGAACAGTTATAAATGGTACTTCTATTTTTAATATTTCTGCCTTTGTTTAAATGATATTCATGTTCAGTTGTTTATTATTGATGCGTGAATGCCTAAGTATGCTTTTGCACTTTTGTACGGTGATAGCTATTTTTTTTATGCTTAATTATGAGTAGTTATTATCGATATGTTTTTCACAACTATTTCATCTAAATTTCATACGAATGGTTTATTATATTGAATTCTTTTCTTAACAGTTGAATGATCTTTATTCCAATTGTTATCTGGAAATCATTTTAGATCGCATAACAGAAGGATTCCACCGGGTAGTGTAGACTTAGATATTTTTGTTTATTAGAATACAATGCATATCTTAGATTAGAGTTAGAATTAGAGCATTCCCTTAGGAACTTTTAGAAAGGAAATATCAACTCTGCACACACACATACACATAAATTGGGAAATTGGTCCCATATCCCCAGTCGGACCCACTATACCAAACGGAAAAGGAGCTGCTAACCAAAGTCCGGACCGGGTGGGTATCTCCCTTGTTGTAGACCCAATTTTCGAGGCTTCAACAGATCCCAAAGTGTACCCACACTCATTGAAAGAAGAGTTTAGCAATGGCTTCTGATGTGATATTGTTCTTGCAAGCCACCATAATGACCATCTTCGAGAACCTATCAATGACCACAAAAACACAGTAATTTTGATCGTAATCTGGATTAGGGGCAAACATTTTCTCAAAAATCAAAGTGCTCGGAATCACACAAAACCTGAACGACTGTTAGATCGCTATAATACTAGTGATTACCCCATTACTATTGTAGTTGTATCCCTTATTAATATTGTTGAGCCCTTATTGTCCCCATATTTTTATTAATCTACCCCATAGAATCCCTCTATTGTTATTTTTGTGGCTTTATATTATTATTGTTAGGTCGGCTGGGTTATATTGTGACTCCATAGACTCCTATATATAGAAAGGTGGTTTTGTCATTTGAATCATCCAAGAATTGTTCATTTGTGTAATGTAAAGGAGGTTGCCCCCTCAAAGAGGCTAAATTCTAAGGCGTTCAACTATCTTTTCTATCTTTTGTGAGCTGGTTTCATAATTCTAGGGTTTCGTTGCTCCAAATAGGTCATCTTGGCATTTTCACTATAGCTTTTTTTCTGCGACATTTTAGAAGCGAAAGAAAAACCCATTTGAGACGAAATCGCACTGAACCTCGGGTCTGAAATCTTGGCGATACAATCCCAAGCAACTCATTTCACTAAAACCGGAGCTCGTATGAGAAAGATAACACGTTCTGAACATTTTATTAAACAAGCAAATTTTGGGTACAAGCTGATGGGGATGCTGAATAGGCATCCGTACAGCCTAGTCAACAAAAAGAATATTCCAGGGATTAATTCCATGGAATATTCCCACAAGTGGCTCAATTATATTTTGACACTTGTTGCCATGTTATTGGTCAAGTGAATTTTTGGTGGACCAATGAGAGGTTGACACGTGGCAAGCCCGGAGCCCGCCACGTGCCCTCTCAAAGGTCATGTTAAATTATTTGGGCAGGCCATGGAATCGAACTCGTGACCTCGCCCACACAAGTGTCAAACCTTATCGCTATGCCACACCAATGGTTCTTAACATATGGTGGGCGCAATTACTATTTGAAGTTTAACATGTGGGAGGTTGGGGGAAGAGAGGGCCAACCCTGCGAGCCATCACCCTCCCCATGTGGCCTTACAATGTAACCAGAGGTTGGTACATATGCTAAACACACGATATTAATGCGCTAAATGCGGATTAGTGTTAATTAAGCCATGATTATCCACTAATTAATCACAGTTTAACTTGGCGAAAGTTTGGCGGGTCTGATAAATTTGGTAGTTACTCCAAATTTGGTGGGTTTAACTGGAGTTTCTCCAGTTTTGGTGGACTTTTCCTAGGGAAAGCTGATGAGGCCATAACTTTGGCATATTTCGATCAATTTTGGCTCAAAAAAAGTCATTCCTAGATGATTTGGATGCTTTAAACACAATGGAATAGGTTGCAGAGGAAAAAAGCCACTTTTGTACGTGATGTTTATACGTTGAAGTTTAAGGAACCCAAGGGCCACCAGGGGAGGAGGTCAAGTCTAGATCAGTTGAAGTCCAATTGTAGAGCTTTGAAAGTCATTTTTTAGGTTTTTGGGTCTTCTGAATCTAATGGAGTAGGTTTGCGCACTGCATGTGCATCTAATCAGAGAATTGACCATTAATCCAAAGAGGCCTAGCCATTGAAGCAGGTCTAAGGAGATGTAGCCCAGGAGGGGTGAACTCCTTTATCAACTTTGTGTTATGAGTTTGTTGTGTTTTAATTCTCTGCATTTTACTTGATGTATATGTGTTTAAAACAACTAATTAACCTTATAAATTGCTCATAAAAGACACTCAATACTTGACACATAATCCTTCACATTTTGGTTAATTTGAGACGATCCTCAACACATTTTCAATACTGATGATGGAGCTTGCATAACATAACAAGTTTGCCCAACATTTTCGATCACGTTGCCATGCTTAGTAGAAGGAAGGCCCAACATGTAATCCATGGAGATGGATTCCCAAGGTCGACTAGGGGTAGGCAACGCAGTATAGAGGCCTTGCTTCTTGATGGTCAGTTTGGAAATGCATAGGTAGTGCAGGATCTAATGTAATTATAAACTTCCTATCAAAGATTCGGCCAATAGAAATACTTCTACAATACTGCCACTATTTTCTCGACCCCGAAATGCCCAACAACCTGACTGTAGTGCACTTCCAAAATCATCTTGGCATGCTCACTTGAAGGAACACAAAGGTGTCACAAGTGGCATAGCAGTGCATCATAGAGGTGAAAATTTGGAAATTTTTGACCCTCCAAGAATGTCTAGTATGTGTGGCCGAATTTAGGGTTGCTTTTGTAGGGAAGTGGCCAATGAGAAGTCTCGTGCCCACAAGAGTTGAGCACGGTGGTTAACTCCATGATTAGTGGTCGGCTGAGGTAGTCTACCACATTATTGGTGCTTCCCTTCTTGTACTTGATATTCAAATGGAACTGTTGCAGTGTAATGTCCCAAATGAGATAAATTTGGAACAAGCTCAAATTTGTAACTCAGAAAAATTCCAGATAAAAATTTCATTCATAGACATAAGATTTCCATGTAAAATTAAATAGAAAAAGTACTGCAATCCCATAATATAATGAACAGGTACAACCTCAAATTTATTATATTAGATAAACTTGGGTTTACATGCACATACACCCATATAGATGAGATAAGCTGTCCTCAAACATATATATAATAATGCCACAATTGGCCTCCCAAACAAACTGAAAACCAATAAAATGAAACTTGTGAATCTTGAATGGATTCGCCAAGGGAAGAGGTGGGTGCTTGCCCACTCTCACTGAATCACTCGAGGGTTTCCGTCCTGGGGATACTGCTGGAGTGGAGAACCGAGTTCTCAACGTCTCATACAAGAAACAATATCAGATCCAAGTTGTCTCCAGATGACCTTCTCCTCCTCTTTTATAGATCTCATGGATAGATCTCCAAGCCTTTAGAAGCATCTTTTTTATTATTTTTTTATTATTTTAGAAGCTCCTCCATTGAATTTATCTTAAGTGACCCTTTTATTTTATTTTCTTAAGTCACTTTTGGCCCCTTTTCCCTAATTAATTATTTTCCCTTAATTAATGACTAGTTAAAGTCATTTTTAACTAAGGAAAATGTTAAATTTCCCACCATACTCTCTCCGGACACTAGAATTCACTTCTCAGCATCCCATCTTGTAGATCTTCTCGTTCTGGTTCCAATGAGCTATTACACTGAGGTGTTCCATCAATTAATCTCCTCGGAATGCCACCTAGAGCATAATTAATTAAGTTATGCCAATAATAACCCTGTTTTACGGGAATTATCAGAAAGTCATAGAACCAAAAACAAGATGTGTGGAACTTCTCATGATGATGAATATGCCAAGTGAATTTCATTGAACCCCATAATAATTCCTCAAAACTCCATCGGGATCCCTAATGACATAAACCTGCTCCACTGACTTGACCATCACCTGCCCTGGAAATCCACTATGGTTGTACCATGGAGGAAAATACAAATGGGGACATTACATGTAGGTATGTGGACCACTTCTGATGGTAAGCATTTTGCAACTTCCCTTGTGTCTGTATGAACTGCAGGGGTCGGTGGTTTGTGTGGATGACCATTTCTTTCCCCAAAATGTAATGCTTCCATTATCGACGGGCATGCAAAATGGAATACATCTCTTTGTCATAAGTGGGATACTTCTGGACTGTGTCTAAAAGTGTTTCACTGTGATATGCCACTGGATGCCCCTGTTGAGTAAGGTCTGCTCCAATTTCATAGTCAGAGGCATCTGTCTCGATCTCAAATGGTTGTTGCAAGTCTGGTAATGTGAGCACTAGTGCAGAGCAGAGGTGATGTTTCAACTTTGTGAACATCGTCTGTTGAGATTGAGACCAAAATAAATTTGCTTTCACTCCTCCCTTAGTGACTTGACTCAAGGGTCAATTGATATGAGAGAACCCCAACACGAACCTACGGTAGAAATTGGAAAGACCCAGAATGTTGCAGAGCTCTATCAGAGTGGTTGGGGTTGGCCAATCCCGAATGACTTGGATCTTGGCTGGATCCACATGCACCCCTCGTTCATCAATAATGTATCCCAAATACTAAACCTGGGTCATGCCAAAAGTGAATTTCTCCAAATTGGCACATAGTTTGTGTTGCTGCAAAGTTTGGAGAATCTGTCGGATGTGATGGAGGTGATCTTCCCAACTCTCGTTGAAGATCAAGATGTCATCCAAGTATAACACTACAAATGAGTTGGTGAATGGCTACAAGATGTCATGCATTAACCTCATGAAGGTTATAGGAGCATTCGTCAACCTGAAAGGCATAATCAACCATTTGAAAAGGTCGTCCTTGGTTTTGCAGGTAGTCTTCCACACATCGGAGGGTTTGATTGATACATGGTGATATCTGGAATTCAAGTCAATATTGTTGAAATATTCCCCCCCCCCC
>APFE030274507.1:0-14911 GCA_000404065.3 Pinus taeda | reverse complement strand
CCCACATTTACAAGAACTTATTTGCGGGTACCCTGACTTATAACACTTAAAAAAATTGAAAATAAATAGCATCCGTTTAAAACCCAAAAAAAATTCACCTTAAAACTTGATTGAAACCTGTGAATTATGTCCCTTAAAGGAGGGTTGGATAGAGATTTAAGAACTGGGAGACAGTGGGGCATCAAACTGGGAAACTGGGAGACTAAATGTGTTCCTGCAGAGAGGGCATTGAAGTTCAGAAAGTTCCGAATGAAACCAATAAAAAATGCAGGTCGCATGAAAAAGGTGACTGCAAGGCAATCGTTTTGTTGCCCATTCGGTGGACAGCGTCTCCTGACATATTGCGCATATCGATGTGTCGCCCTCGCCATCATCTTTAATGGTTACTGTTTCTGAAGAGTCAACAGCGGGCATAGCAGCGACAAAGGGATAGCTCCTGTAGAGAGCAATGAATTGGTCTCTTAAATTAAGATTGAGATCGAAATGTTCGACTCTCAATTGTATAGAATTAGCAGTATTACTATCGTTTTCCAAGAGTTGCAGTACCCGATTACAATCTGCAAAACTTCCACTCCATACAACTTGTTGGCTCCACACATTTCCATCAAGGCGGCCCCAATCTACGATAATTCTCATTAAAACAAGGTTGATGTTTTCAGCCATTGCATCCTGGATATTCCTTTGGCCACTGTAGTTGAGAGGACGCCATTCAGACTTGGGTTTCTGTCCAATGTCATCTAATTGACGTACGTACACATTATCCAAAACACTCTCAAATTCCCAGTCCTTATGCCAAGCATTCTCCAAGTCACTATCTTCACTATCTCCTTCAATCCATCTAAACGTTACACTAGAGATCAGGTGCTGTTGAACGGGGTCTCCGTTTTGGGTGGATGCCTCTCCTTCATGTGAAAGGCCATCAGCTGTACTTGTTAGAGTAGAAGGTACACATTCTTCCATTTCCCATAAGATAACGTCTCTATTTATTGTGTTGTACATGTGACGCGTAACCCTCCCAAAAATTTCTCTAGCAAGATTGGTATTATCATTATCGCTTACATTTCGTGATTCCTCCATCTCATCGCCTTCTCAAAGAGTTTGCGAATATATCATGAAAGAGCGCGCGAATATATCCTGAAAGAGCGCGATACAAGACTTTCTTCCGATAACTGTAATGCTTTATATATTTATACTATCGTTTTAGAGTTTGGAGTTTGTAATAACTGTAATGCTTTATATATTCGTTTTAGAGTTTGTAATATAGTTGTGTTATCTTTCGCAGGCCGACTAGAAGAATGACTAGCTTTTAGTCTGCCTTCAATTCATTATTCCAACTCTTTGCAACCATTTAAGTCATTTATTTAGTCACTGTTTAAAATCACATAGCGTATACGCATTAATAATTCTTAAAGGATTAGTTAATTTGAAAATCTTTATAGCTTTTTGTTATTGGCATAGTTATATTAACAGGGTTGTTGGGTAATTTGAAAATGTTTATAGTTTTTTATTATTAGGATAGTTATATTAATAGAGTGGTTAAAATAGGTTAGATTAATATTGTTTTTTTTATTTTTTAATTTTAATTATTGGTGTATTGGCTTATGGAAGGTTCAAAGTGATTTTGATTGAGATATTTTAACAATTTTATTAATGTTGTTGAGTAAGTTGATAACTAGAATATTTTGGTAGGATTAGTGGAACATAGCAAGAGTCATACTATAGTAAAATATGGTAAAATTATATTTCAGAAATAAATGATTAATTGTGGTGGCCATGGTTGTGCCTGTTAAACTAGGCTTTACTTGAAATTATGTCTCTACATTGCTCTCTATTTAAGCTTTTGCGATGGTCTGCCTCTTCATGTGGTCATGATGATGAACCACACTTGTTGGTTCGAAACGTGTTAGCAAATTTTGTTTTCTCATGTAATTTCTACTGAAAGACTTTGTTTAAATAATTGAATATGGTTAACAATTTTTCCTCTAGTTGATTGTGGTTGGACATTTTGAACATGGTTGATAATGAATAACTATGATTTTAGGCTATCATATGAACCAAGGGAAGAGATATTTTAGCCTAGATCTAAGGATACATTTTTGTGGCCAATTTTCAAAGTTGGGCACCTAAAGTCTTCTCCTTTTATATAATATCTCATTAAATAACATTTCACCACAACACACAATGGGTTGTAATTAATAACCTTTAAGACAATTACATCGATGCAAATTTCAAAAACTGGAGGACACCTTATAAAAACTATTAGATTTCTTAGGGTTAAAGGACCCTAGACATAAAATACTCTACCGATTAAAAGAAAAGGGAAATTATGTATGCTACTCTTACATCAAACTCTTAGAAAATAAAATATTTCATGGACACATGTCCTCGAGACATTAAATAGTTATGCCATGTTTTTGCATCTCTCAAGGACTCATTTAGATTCATCTTTAGTTAGAAGACCCTTCCACTTCACCAGATACTCATAGAAATCTTTTTTTATTTTCACTTTGCAATTCTTTGATTGAGCATATGCTTTATGTGCAACTCTTTGAAAGTGGGTAATTGCTTCTTCCATTGAATCTCTTTTACATCTTTCCCATCCTCTACTTCAAGTTCTCTATGGGGATGAACTTGTACAACATTAAATATAGGAGAGAGCCTTCTATCACTGGGTATGTCATTCTAATATCCATTTGCTAATAACTTTCTAAATTTTCTTCAGCTTTGGCTTATTATACTCAACTTTTGAAAACCCTTATCTTCTCAAAAGGACTTTAAGTGATCTCCAACTCCAAAGCTCACTTCTCTTTCTTCGAGATCCTAACTTTTTATGTACTTTTTGCTACTTTCTTGTAGCTATTATTTAATTTGTTCATGTATTCTCTACAAGACTATGACAACTTACCCTACACTAGCTCCTCCAACTTCTTATTTTCCCAAATTTCTAAGTACAAAGCTCATACATTCCATACTAATCGATTTCGACGACGTGATAAAACTCAACATTCTATTTTTTTCCTTTAACATATTGACAAATTCTACATTTATCCACAAATTTCCTCGCGTTAGTTCTCATTCTGTGCCAATAAAAATAAAAACTTAATTAGGCATATGTTTTATCATAGCCAAAATAACTGTCTTATCATCCACTATGTTTTTCCTTCAACAAATTTACTCTCATCAATCCCTCATAAATCAT
The DNA here is from genome assembly GCA_000404065.3 of Pinus taeda. Classification (NCBI taxonomy): domain Eukaryota; kingdom Viridiplantae; phylum Streptophyta; class Pinopsida; order Pinales; family Pinaceae; genus Pinus; species Pinus taeda. Next base: position 11,712 of record APFE030274507.1, on the reverse strand, counting down.
TGAGATTGTGTGACTATGATAAATTTTCTTTTGTAATATCTAGGTCATGCGTATCTAAGTGTGATCAACATCCTTTCTAATTTTTCTTATTACACAGTGGAACTTTGTTTTATATATGCAATACTTTGTATATTGTCTAGTGAATGTACACTATCAGTTTGAATTTGTTGGACACCTAATCCTCTAAGGATTGGTGGGGAAGCTAAACAATAAAAGGGAGGCCAAGAGACTACTTCGAATATGAAACCAAGGGTAACTAGACTTGTATAAATATCTATCATTGTGAATAGTAATGCATTCAAGGCTGATCCTTCATATCTTTTTTCTTCCCCATAGTTGTGTTTAACATGGTATCAAATCTGGTGGTCTCTTGCCATGCTCTAGTGTGAGCCACTTATTTTTTGTGGCCTTTACAGATCTATGTCTATGTGATTTTGAACTCCGCTCCAAAAATTCCATTTTCGATGTTATTATTTTCTTGTCTCTCTTTCAATTTTTTGTTGGAGCCCATTTTATGTGTGTTTTTTAGGCTTGTCAATAACATCTTTGTCTACCATTCTAAATCTAGATATAGTCATTCTAGAAACTGAGACCAAAGAAACAATTATTCAATAGTACGTGTTTTATCTTATGCACAATAACACCATTTATTTCTCCTTGATTTGGAAACATATGTTTTGGGAAATCAACACTTGGTATTCACAAATGTCTCCCTATTTTAAGCCTGTCATAGGAGCATTGATTGAACAAATGGTTTTATGAGCACAATGAGCTCAATTATTTGGAATCTCCTTTCAAAACTTTATTTCTCTCCACATAGGTCCTAGATACAAAGTATATCCAAAACCTGTCTTTATCAGAGGAGAATGCTACACTTCGATAATTTCATTTAAGGTTTCTTATCCTTTAGCAAATCTAAGATTGAGAGATTTTGTTTTCTCAAGATCCTTTCTTAGACCCACAATTTCACATTCTAGTTTTTCATTGTGTCTTTCTCTTTTAGAAAGGTGGCATGTCAAGGTATCTATAATCATATTCTTTTCTTCTAAACAAATTTTGAGTTTAGAGATTTCTTCATGAAGGTGATCTTCTTCTAAAGCATCCCAAAAGTTATCATCCTCATAAGCCATTAGAAGTCTATAGTCATTACTATTTTCATGTTCAACATTATTTAATAAACCATCACTCCCTTCATGAGTATAGTAACTCTTTTTACTTACACTTTGTTTTCTATTCCATTTTGCAGATTCCTACCCTTTATCATATTTATCTTTATTTGGACATTCGGCAGCATAATGACCCACTCTACCCCAGGAAAAACATTTGAAATGTAGTTTACCTCTAAATCTTCTCGAACCCCGTTGAAGCTTCTTGACAAAGTTTACTTCATCTTCTTCTTCTGAAATATGCCTTGATTCGTTGAGTTCTTCCTTTCCTTTTGCTGAAGCTTTAAATGTGGCTTCTCTCTTATCTAATGGGCCTCCTTTTCTCATCTCAAAGTCAGTTAAGATTCTATGAAGCTGTGTCATAGTGATAGTCTATAGACCTTGTTTTTCTTCTATGGCAGATTCTTTTGATTCAAATTTAGCAGACAAGGATCTTAAAACTTTCTCAACTAAGGTAACTTCGTTATCTTTTCACCCAGATTCTTCATGCAATTAACAACCTCATCTATACATAAGAAGTAACTAGCTATACTTTCATCATTGTGCATCTTACGAGTTTCATGTTGAATTTTGAGAGTTTGTAGTTTAGCACGTTTTACCTGAGAGTCTCCTTCGTAACTTAGAACGATTTTGTCCCACATTTCTTTGGCTGATTTGAGTTGCACAACTTTGAAAAACTCTGATTGTGACAGACTTCCCAATAATGTATTGACAATGTTGGCATTGGTTTCATATTGCTTTTTACATGTTGTATCTGTAGGAATTGTTGATGGAAATGTATATCCTCCTTCCACGATTTGCCAAACATCTGTTCCAAGTGATTGTAGATAGGTTGTTGTTCTTATCTTCCAATAAAGAAATTTTCTCCCATCAAATATTGGCGGTATGATGGATCCCATGCTTTCTTGATTACTCATGATGATGGATATCCCTTCAAGTGACCAAGCGTCTTCTGAAGGACCTGCTCTAATACCAATTGTTGGAAATAAATATTGGGGTGGGGAAGGGGGAGAAGGGTGAATCAATATCATCAAATCAATAATTTAATTTTCCAAACAGATTTTTATATGCTACTTCAGCTAAGTGAACTAGCGTGCATATGCGGCTGTACTCAAAGTAACCAACGTATATGCAAAGAACTTTTGATTTACCCAATTTATCATGCATTGAACTTTAACCAGTATATCAGAGATTTATTAGACATTGCAATAAAAGCAGAATAAAACATCACACGTAAGCAACACACATGAATAGCAAGATATAAGGTGGAAACCCAATGTGGGTGAAAACCACCCACTGCTGTTGTCTTTGACTTCTTTTAACAATTATAAAATTTGTTTACAATTTTGTACTAGTGCATACTTATACCAGTATGAAAGCTTCTACCTGCAGAAGATTAAAACCTTCTCTTGTTCTCCAGCTTCTACTGGAAGGGAGCTACAACCCCTTAACTCTTGTACTAGCCGATTTGTTTACCAGTATGTAGGCTGCGACCTACAGAAGGCTACGACCTTCTTTCTTCCTCCAATGAACATGTTTCATAAATTTTCAGACTGGATCCATCAACAACATCATAACTGTAATCCAATCATCAAATGCATCTACATCAACCAATTACTTTTTGAACCAACCACAACCGAATCAATCAATCACTTCAACAACCCATCAATCTGATCATTCAGAATACTGTCACCAGAATACAGTAAATGGAACCCAAACCAGAACCCATAAATCTGCAACAACAAACAGAAACAACGAAAAAATACTTTATAAGGTATACGCCATTTCCATGTGTCAAACCTGCGTGTATATGTGCTTTTCTCAAAGTCAACCAGCGTATACATCTGCAAATATTAATTCGTAATTCTGCAGCTATTCTAGATTTCAGTTATACCCAAATCATAATATTTATAGAACAATACATGTGTTAGTATTTATATCTAGAATAAACATGATCAAACCATATAAAGATAATTAATTCCAAGCCTTAAGATCCTGATCCATCATTAGATCTTATCCTCCATCAACCGCTAAGGTTCACCCCTGGTTCAGATCAAGGACTGCACTATAAGCCAATAACCTGCATACTAGATCTCACACTTCATCAGATATTTGATACTTGCACACTTGGCCTAATGATATTCTCCTCTTATAGTTTTAGGCCTTTCTCAATACCATGGACCAAAACCACTTAAGACGAATACCTTGGACCAAATACCTAGAGTTAATAGCTCGGACCAAACTCCTTGGACCAATACCATGGCTCAAAATACCATGGACCAAAAACTTAGTTTTCCAAGATATACGCGCTTTTCCTTCTGTGAAAGTGCATGTGTACATATACCCTACTTGTGTTCAGTGAACCTGCATGTATACACACCTTGGTCAAGGTGAACCTACGTATACCTCTCTTTCTTCATTCTTTGTAGTTTGATCTCTAATTCTTTGTTGTTAACCTGTTGTACTGTGATCTTTCGTCTGAGTGAGTTGCCATCAAGGACAATGCCTGTATCATAATGCCAGCATGTATCATATCATTCTCCACTGACCCAAAGTGAGTTTCCATTGATCCCATATCAATATCAACATCCTATCATATGGAGTATGGTAGTACACGATGCCTCCATCAATAGTACTATGGTCCCTGTCCTCATTTCCCTACTCATTGGCTGGATGAGAGGTACTTCCCATGAGTCTGGCACTTCATGGGTAGGATTGTCGGAAGGAGAAGGTGGACCAATCATCTTTCTCGTATGCAATAGGATTGTCGAAAGGATAAGGTGATCCACTCATCCTATGCATATCTCAACATGGGGTATCATAGGGGAAGGTGAACCACTCACCCTGTACATCACGCACCATTAGGGTACGGTGAACCACTCACCTTATGGTTGCTCATCGCTCCAAGAAGTACCCCAAACCCCTCGAAGCTCCCAAAGCTCAACATTCATCTCATAGGGGACACTCATAAGAGGATATCTCCACGACTCTAAGTAGTTCACAGATGGTTAATAATTTGACCTTCCCGAGGTGATTCGTAAGAATATCAATGACCTGATCATCTTTCCTGATGTGTTGGAGCCTTATTTATCCCAATTATACCATATCCCAGATAAATTGGTGTGTGATATCAATATGCTTGGAGTGGTCTTGAAAAATGAGATTCTCAGAAAGACGAAACCCACTTTGGTTGTTGCAGAAGACCACGGTGGTATCCAACACATTTCCAAAAATATCACTAAATATATTCCTCAACTAGAGAACTTCACAAGAGGCCATACTAGTAGCAATGTATTCAACCTTAGGAGTGCTCAAGGAAACTAATTTTTTCTTCCTTCTCATCCATGATATCAAAGCAAAACCTAGAGAAAAGCAACATCCAGATGTGCTTTCCACCACACTGCCAGCCCAATCTGTTTCAGAGTAACCATGGAGACTCACATTCCTCGCAGTGTATCTCAGTCCATAAGTGATTGTGGCTCAAAGATATCTCAAGGGATTCTTCATAACAATCCAATGTATGTGACGAGGCTCGACTATAAAATGACTCAATGTGTTCACTACAAACCATATGTCTAGACGCGAGTTCACCAAGAACATGAGGACCCCATGTGTTGATGATACTCAGAAGGATTTCCTAAATCAGGCCCAGTAGCACTTCCACATAACTTCTTCAAATTAAGTTAAATCGAAGTAGTCATAGACTTGAAGTCCACCATCCCATATCTTTCAAGTAGCTTCACGATGTATTTTACTTGAGAAAGGAAAATTGCAATATGTTGGTAGTCTTGCTATCACTGGAGGGGAATGGTCCCCTTGTATGCTTTCCTTTGCCACACCCTTGAAAAGCACCTTCATATTCTAATTTAAATTTTTCAATACCTGTCACCATATTTCTCACATTGGGTAGAGCCTTATAATGTAGATGAGAAAACCTCGAGTGCCATAATTTGGATTGAAGTGATGTGTCATAAGACATAGCTGCCAATGGACTTCCTCCAACTTGATATAGGATATCAACCCTGAAGCCAAATTTAAATTCATCATTGAATTTTTCTATTCCACAAATGTACCTTTCCATCGATGAACTCCACCTTGAATCCTTTGTCTTCCATCGTCGAGATAGATACCAGGTTCTTCTTTAGATCGAGTACATAAATTACTTCTTGTAGATGAATGGTGTTACCTTGATTCAATTGAAGAGTAACATTCCCAACTCCCTTCAGAGGATAGGTGGCATTGTCTCCAAGGATAGTTTCCAAATTTATATCTTTTTCAATTAGATTTGAAAGAGATTTCTTATACACAATGAAGTGCCTTAGGGCACCACTATCAATCAACCAATTTCCCAAAGTGTCTCAAGGAGATGCAATGGAGAGGGAAAATATAAGATAAAATTCTTTTTTCTTTTGTATCAACAACATTAGATTCATCATACTTGGCATTTTTTCATCTCTTGGGAGAGCGACCATTTCCTTGTTGAGGATGTTGGAAAATACTTTGGGGGGGGGTGAACGAGTATTCCTTAGAAATTAGCACTTTTAAATTTTTTTCAGAGCATTAGTTGGTCTTCAATTATTATTAATGTTTATGTTGTAATAATAGTAAATAAAAGAACCCAGGAGCAACAAATATTTTAGGTGGAAAACCCCCTCTGGGTCAAGAACCACCGAACACCTTTCTAATAAATTCTTTAATCTTTAGCCCCAGTTGAAATGAAAGCAATAACTTCCTAGAATTCTAGAAAATCATTCTTCTCCAGCTCCCAGTGGATGGACGCTCCAATGCCCTATATTCTCAAATAATCAACTCAATGGATGCCCGAACACCTAATGAGCTACAACTCATCCTAGCACCACCCTACCACCCTGAAGTCAGGCTTGAACCTGTTGGTGACTTCATGCGCCATCCTAGCACCACCATACCACCCTATAGAAGAATAAAAGAAGAATGGACTAAAGGTCATAAGTATGCCGAGAAGAAATTAGTTTACATAGACTGTGAAGAGGAGGAAGAAAAGGATAAAAAAATGTCAAAATAAGAGGATATACACCACGAACCAACCCTAGAGAAACAAGAAATGAATCTAACTATATCTTGTAATGCATTGGCAGGAATTACCAGTCCTTAAACTCTCAAGATTGAATGACATATCAAGAAGAAAAATATTGAGGTAGTGAAAGCTCACATCGAGTATCGACAAAAAGTTGTCCAAATTTTAAACGATAACCTCACTTTAGCACAAAATCAAATGAAACAACATGCACATGAACATCAATGTGGAATAAGTTTTGATGTAGGTGACTGGGTATTTTTACGGATACAACCACACAAACAAAGGTCCCTCAAGCAAGCTAATAGGGATAAATTATCACAAAAGTACTATGGTCCTTACAATGTGTTGCAAAAGATTGTAGTTTTGACGTGGTTAAAACCCTCAAAGAGGGAAACAGTCCACGGCCTGAGCCAACGCAACCACTTCAGGCAATTTATTAATAAAAGAATGAAAATTTACATAAGCTTCTCTCGTGAATGATTAACCTACAAATGAGCCTCCATGCGCTTTAAATAGAAATCATAGACCAATCGGGTGTTAAGCCACGGATCAAGTGTCGGTAATACCGAGGAGAGAATGAACCGTTGGATCACTACATATCGTGACCGTCGGATTGTAATTTACAAATGTACATAGTAAAGAAACACACTTTACCTAACTCTATAGTAGACCAAGTTATACTTAACTATTCCTATGTGTCGGAATATCCTAACAGTTGTTACTATGGCATGCAAATTGGATCTCCCTGCATCTTCCCAAGTGCACCCAGTTTTCCATATTTCTTGTTTGAAGAAGGTTATAGGTGAAAAGCTCCAATTTCAAACAATATTATTGGGACTAGACAAGGAAGGAAAAATCATATTGGAACTTGAAGTAGTCACAGATACACGAACTCGACATCTACAAAATCGATCAATTTCAAAGTATCTCATCAAGTGGAAGATCTTACCCATCAAATATTTCACATGAGAGGATGAGACTTTTATACATAAACATCCATAACTACTCAAGCATTGAGGAAAACACTTTTTGAAGGAGAGGGTCAGCTTAGGTCCCTATACTACTAGTGTAGCTCATTACTGTTGTTCGTGAAACCTCCTTATTGTATTCGTGTGCCCATGTATTCCCCATATTCTTATTATTGTGCCCCATAGAATCCCACTATTTTTATTGTTGTTCCATTACAATATTATTTTTATGTAGGCTCTAATTATATTCTAACCCCTTACACTACTATATATAGAAATGAGGTCTTATCATTTGAATCATCCAAGAATTGTTCATTTTTGTAATGTAAAGGAGGTTCCCTCTCAAAGAGGCTAATTTTTAGGTCATTGATATATATATTCTTTGATTTTGTGAGTTGGCTGCATAACAACTTTGCTTGGCCTGTGAAGAGAATTATGTATCTATGCGTGTTTAACTAGATGGTGTTTGTGGAGTGAATATGTTGCTTCAGATGAGAAAGAGAATTTCGTAGGTGGAAATGTGAAGTGGAACTAACAGCCAAATAGATCCTTACCAACATTAAAGAGTGAACGAATTTGTAATGAAATTCTTGTTCACCCTGGAGCATGTTTAAATTGTTGCATTTTCATACATGCAAAACCCTCTAGAAAGGCATCGACCATATCTCTGATCCATAATTGGACTGCTAACGTAAGATGCATTGCCTCAAAGGTATGCATTGGATGGCCATTCTACTTAAGATGTAACCATTCTATTTAGTGAGTAGTCGTGGATGCTTTGAGAAGCAAGTGAGAAGTTTTTCCTTTTTATGTTGACTCTGAAAATACAAACTTATGAAAATGAAGTTGTAATTTCTCAAACCATTGTTCAATCCAAAGAAAATATTTGGATTAATATTAATGAATCAATTATTGAATTATGGCCTTCAATTGAGATTATTTTTGAACGGGAAGAATTATTACTGAAATGAAAGGAGGCGGTGGCAGAAGTAAAGGAAGACCTCGACCAAAAACCAGGAGGTGCTACAAAAATAGTCAAGGTTCTGAATTCCAAGACAAAAGAAGAGCTTGCATAATATGGTTTTGAAGACAGAACTTAAGTTTCCTTGGAGGCGAGAATGGTACATACTAAAAGAAATTTATTGCTACAACTGGAGAATAAATGTCATAATTTAGAGCTCCAAATTAAAAAATTTCACAGTTTAATTCATTACATGTAAAAGGACTTCCAAGTCTACAGGGTATAGGTAATAAATTAAATTCATTCGAAGAATATCAACAGAGATTATATGAGATAGAAATAGATAAATCTAAATTTGCTCAAATCAAAGGAATCATCACTGGAAAGGCTTTCATGGAAGGTCTTAGTTATGATTTATAAATTCAGCATGAGATCAAGCATTTTTTCATAACTAGGCCTACTTTTGAGAAATACACTTAAGTGGATGAATCATACGGAAGATTACTAAAGTTTTTTATTCTTGGTGAAAAATTATGGGATAAGTTGTGTGAACTCATCGAATGAGAGACAACAAGATTCCTGACAACAAAATACCAAGTTTTCAGGGACAAAGAATAGATTTCCAGGAACAACAAATATAACAACAACTTTATAGCTCTAGTCACCGCCAACAATCCTTGAATTATGTGCAAGATGTAAAAATAGTTCAGATTTCCTCTTTTCTAGTTCTATTTTTGTAATAAATCCAAATCAGTTTGGAAAAGATATTTTGTAATAAATTATGATTTTAAGTATAGATATTTTGATTAGAAACTCTATAAATACTTTGTAGTTTGAAGTAGGAAGGGTTGAACTCTTGTGATAAGCCATTGAGCATGATTGTAATTCTCTGAACTGTTTATGAGATTAATAGAAAGATTATGGACTCATTTTGAAGCACCTTGTGTTTTTTGTGAGTTTTCTTGTTTCTTATTATGTCTCCATCTTTATTTATTTCTACACATGCTTAAACTTAATAGGAAATTTGGGTAAGATAATATTAAATATCAATCTTTCTGAAATCCCTTGAGAAGTTATAATCAATTATAGAGATTAATTAACTGAAACTATTTGTTTAAGTTCATTCCCTTGCATGATTTAATTGTTGCTTCCTATTATCTTTAAATATGCTTTGTTTGGTTGTAAAAGGATTTTACACACATCATCTATATATGAAAAGTTAAATATTCTATTTGACTAAGGAATCATATTTATCATCTTAGAGGCCTACCTTTCATAAACATTTTAATGCTTAATTCTGTTAAAGGTGAAGAATCGACCCTTTTATTATATCATAAATAATTAGGATTTGCATCTGTTTAACATTTTAAAGCATTGGTCATCCAAACCCAAATTAAAATGACATTTTAGATGCTTTGATATAGTTCCTTAGCCTAGAACTGTCTACAAAGGACAACATGAGATTTGGCGACTCCACTGGGAAGTTCATCCTCCGTCGTTGATCCGAGTGAGGGTGGCCTCAATCTTTTATCGTTGCTCAGACTTTATAACAACCTGACAAAACGTCAAATTGCTTTGTTTTATTAAAAATATATTAATTAATCATTGATTAAATAACATAAAAACAATTTCCCCGGATGCGGGTGTGTACTAGTGTGTTTAAGTTGATGGGACAGGGGTATAAGGGAAGCCACATGCCTACCATGCACGGAGGCGACTTGGAAGGCGGTGGCGAAGAACACCCCTGGATGGCAAGGTTAAATGCTATGGGACGGAAGCTAAGGAGCATTTACGCTCCGACCTCCTTCGGCTGCGTTGCAGAGTTTGGCTCTGCACCACATTTGAATGCCTCATTAATGGCGGGCGACCCTCGAGGCAGAGTATGGAGTTTTATAAATAGCGGCAGCCCTTGCATCACCATACTCACCTGGGGAGGGTCTGGGGATCCCATTCCGTCATTGGTGCTGACAAATTCATGCCGTGGTCTGATTTCTTCCATCCCGGGTCTGTTGGTTTAGCTTGTTTACGCCCCTGTGGGAGCTTTGCATTTCAATTCGGCTCACGACTGCTCTGTCACCATGATAAGGACTCATCAGCGGATGTTGAGTCGTCGTGGCTCTAGTCATGGAGGGTGTTCGCGCCCCTCAGCCGAGGCGGAAACCCATTCTCCCTGTCACTGCCCTCATTGTCGCTGTCATTGCCACTACCCGCAACTAGGAGGTGCTAGATCTCTAAAGCACAACCAATTCATGGAGGCTAGCTCACCTGGGTCTTCGGCAGCTCCTTACTTCAGCTTTGCAATTTTTACCTTCAACAGCCCCCTGAACTGTCCAAGAATTAACTCCCACGTCTCTGTCCTCTTTATTGATGAAGCCCAGGGCGAGGGGGGATCCAGTGCTCCATCAGAATTCGAGGCCCCGGTTGACACAGCCACAACGTCCGAATTGCCCAAGGTGGAAAAGGGGAAGGGAACATAACTGCCAGACCCTCATCGAGAGAAGAATCGGGAGCAACCAGAAGAGGCCGAGGCGAAAGCAGGCCAAGCGCAGGAAGAGGAAGAATATGGAGGTGCCCGATTGTGGAGGTGCCAGAGGACTAGTCTGCTGCCACGTCTCAGGTTCTGTAGCTCGGGTGGGATTTTGGTTCTTTCCTTTCTTTTGGTCATGTCCATCTGTCTAATTGTCTCTGGCTCGACTACGTGTCGATTATCTTTTCAGTCAATGTGTCAAAGTGGCAATCTGCCATCACTGAGGCGTAGGGTCAGTTACAGTCTTGCTTGGTTATCAGTTTTGTGGGAGGTTACAGTTGTGCAAGGTTGTCTTTTTGTCCTCCCCTGCATGGGAATGATTTTTTTTGGTCACAAACGCCCCTGTGAGGGCATGAATCAAGTAGCCCTCTCTCTCTGCTACATTTGGCTGATCCAGAATGCCACTCTTTCTCGCAGATGGATCTTTTAGACAGCATGCATGTAATTGTACTCTGGTTATTATGTATATAATAGAATAGTTTAATCGAGAAAAAAAAACATAAAAACAATTTAAAGAATAATACAGTGATAATGTGGCAACATTTAAACAAACTCACCTATTTCTTTGGGATTTCATTTTTGTTTTTTTGATATATATATAATTTCCCATTTTATTTCTTTTCTTTTCTTTTTCTAATTTTTCAACATAAAAGAAATAGAAAATATTACATGTTGAAAAAAAGTTACAACAAATCCCTTATAATCCATTTCCCAAAACTACCCTTCTGATGTAACCTTCCTTTGATGTAATCTTCCTTTTATTTATTTGGGTTGTGGTCCATACGCCCATAACATTATTTCCATTGTTCTAAAATATAATATTAGTTGGTTACCACATTATACCCATTATATACCGTTTCCCAAAACCACCATTTTGATGTCACCCTCATTTAATTTATTTGGGTTGTGGTCCACACCCACAAAGCACCATCCTACTGCACCATCCTTCAAAACTCCCCATGTAACTACTATTTTTTTAATCTAAGTCCCTCTTACAGTGAAAGCTCACACATCCTCAATGCTCTATTGTTTAA
>APFE030274498.1:87287-103079 GCA_000404065.3 Pinus taeda | reverse complement strand
ATGTGAATGGAACCATAATAAAAGTCGCTTATCATTCGATAGAAAAAAGAGAAGAATTACAACCAATTAAGGCTTGACGCTGCAAATCTCCTCCAACTAGGTCAGCAGTCCAACATGTCTTGCAAAGTCACTTCCTCTCTCAACAATCCGGCAGCATAACCTCTCTTTCAGCTCTCACTATCAATTCAGCTTCAACACTCTGACACTATCATTAGCCCTCTCTAGCCTGTTCAATGTGAGGTGACAGGATTTTATGGATGGAAGAGGTGGAAGGATTCATCGTATCCGGTCACCTATCGAAGATTTGGCATTGTCCCAGAATAGCCTTTGGACTGAGTTGTCATGGATAAAAAGACGACACTCGATCGTATCCATGGGATTTTTCCTCAGGGAACTGCATGAGTAATGGAGGAAAAAACATTTCAGTGCGCGTTGGCCAAAAATCATGACTAATTTTGTGTGGCGCGGGCTTTGTTCTGTGACAGCGTGTCTATGGGCGCGCCCTCTTTGTAGGAACTGAGCCACTGCCGCGGGTTAGACACTGTGGACCCGCGCTAATGAAAAAAGGGCATTTTCCAAGGTTAATCTTCAAAGGGTGTCTTCAAGGATATTGAAGTTCATACTTAGGAGACCTCAATGCAAGTGTTTTCAAGTTGTGTCACTGGTCACAGGTCCGTAAATGTGTCCTCCAATGTGTGACAGCGGGGGTAACAAGGACGGTGACCAACAGTGACAAATTACTGCGTAACACCTAGAATAGGACCTCATCCACAATGAAATAAAAGTGATCATGATTAATAATCTTAGGAGACCTCCATCATCAAAAGGAAAGAAACATTTGTAGGGTAATGGTCTTCAAGATTGTATGATGGAATCTTCAAAAGAAGATTCATAAACAAAAGCAGATGCCTCATTGGGAATTCCATTCATGGGATTCAAGAAAAGGATGATATGTAGAAAAGCTAAGATGGAGAAAGAAGGGCCACCTCAAGGACAACCAAATGAAGCTAAGATGATCAAAGGAGAATCAATATGAGGTATGTATGCATCAAAGTTTGGTCATGTTATCATATGTATATTATTGAGTCATGAGAATAGTTCTATGACATGATCAAGTAGGAAAGAATATATTTCACCATTGACATGCTTGAAGGCATGTACTATAATGTAATGAAGGTAAACAAAATTAAATACTCATATAAGGAGTATAAGATTGCTAACTAAGAAGTTAGTGAAGAAGAAATGCTGACTAGAACTAGAAGCAAGCGATGAGGAAGTTCTCCCACAAGGAGCAGGAGGTGGTTGAACTATTTATCCAAGAAGAAGAAAATGAAGAGATCAAGCATGTGAAGAACACAATGATCACAAATAATCACTATCTAACAAATATCCATTAAATACATCTCCCGAAAGAAGGCATGACAAATCTGAAAAAGGAAGAAAAAGATGAAAGGACCCTTGACACCTGTGAAGGCCTTGGAGATATGTAAGGTGAAAATAACTCATTCTACTCTACGAAGATGTCATGATGAAGAAGCCATCCAAAAAATGTACCATTTATTGTTGAAGCAATATTGGGATGAAGTCATGAAGGGCTACTAGATCAACGCATGGGAACAAGAAATTACAAAGAAGCATCCATGTGAAGAATAATCCAAAGCACAGACAAGATGACAAGGAATAACCAGATGAAAAGAGAACCGATATGTGACAAGAAGGCCACTTTCCACGAAGGAAGCAATGACATGAAAAAAATGAAGGAAATTAATCGATGGATGGTGCCCTACCAAGAAGAAGTTTGGACAAAGAATTAATGACATCAAAGGAAGGAAGGAGAGAAAGCAGTTGGAGGAACCATGAAGAAGAAGTTGATGATACAAGTCCCTAGCTAAGAGGGAGTTATAACAAGTTCCCAATTACAAAGGAACTTGGACAAGTACCTTGTCAAAGGATACTTGGGCATGTCTTCCTCAATTGAGATGAAGTGATCGACACAACATTATTGTCTTCACTTGAGAAGAAAGAATGAGAGGATTGGGTAATCATCTGACATCCGATACTCTTTGAGGATGTGTATGGAATCCAAGACAAGAGTGGGTAAGAGGACATATATTCTTTGAGGGTTGGGAACCGAAGATAAGAATAGTCCTCGAAGGTCATACTTAGTGAACACCTGGTTGGGTATGTACCTTGAGAGACAATGACTAAGGTGTCTATAGGTACTTGGTCTCGCCAACATTGTGCTTTAATCTATTGAGATATAGAGTTGTCAGTCAAGGCCTTGTTGTGGAAACAATGTTGGTTATTATGATGCTATAACAGATGGATTGCAAATCTGGTTTCTCTTATGTGAATTCTTCAAGATTGAAACATAGCCAAACACCTTATAATGTTGTGTGAATACCTCCCTAGTTAAGAGGGAGTGTTGAAATAAATGTAACTAGGTTCAGTCTTCATAAATATACTTTTGATATTTTATTTATTCAAGAAAAGAAATATTATTTCTATAATATATGTCAATGAGTTTCTTTCTCATTGAAGTAGGTCAAGCACATGTTTAAGTGCTTCTAGGAAGTTAAAATTCAATGTATTTATGTAAGACCTTTAGAGGGCATGTTACACTATGTATAAAATTGTATAAGAGTCAAAGGAATACCTCCAAGAAAATTCCAAGTCCTCTCCATGCAACAACGTCCAAATGAAGAAAAATGATGGAAAAATTCTTGTTGTCTTAAAGATAGCATGTCAACCTAAAGGAGGGACAATCCTCTATATATAGAGGCTATCCACTCCCTCTCAACATCCAACAAGAATCTTTGAAATAGACGAGGATAGAAGCCGAGAAGAAGTGAAGGGAAAACAGGTCTAAAGGGTCTCCAAAGTGCAGTGAAGAAGGGAAAAGGTAAAGTGAAGATATAGGACTGTTTCTAGGGCTAGAAAGAGTCACACATGTGAAGAAAATGAGAGTAAATCTTCGGTATAGCAACAACTAGAGAATAGTCTAAGGATCATCCTTGTTTGGGTGAGATATTAGGTCTACTAGGCCTCCCAAGTCAAGCGAAGAAGTCTCTCTCTAGCATAGTTGGAAGGACCCTAATTCTCTAAGGGTACCCTCCACACATGGGAAAAACTAGGGTGGCAGAACGACATTACAGTCATACCTCAAGAAGGATCTCATTTCGTCAACAAAAGAAGAAATATACTTGAGTAAAGGATAGAAAAAGAACAACTCTTTTAGAAGGCTCACTTAAGGAAGGTCTATCTCTAGACAAGTAGCAGAGAAGGAGGATGAAGTGTCGGGGAGAAAAGTGTCGGAAGGAGGAAGACTATGTGTCGAGAACAAAGTGTAGAATAGAGGAAGGATTGACTTGTTCTTGGGTAACATCCTAGTCAAGGGTCTAGGGTTTGGCATTGATCAATAAGAACCTTCAATAAGAGAAACTTACCAAAGGGTTTTCCTCTCTATGAGAGAGAGTTTTTGGCCCTGGCAGAGAGCCAACATCTGTGTTCTTATCCTTATGTTTTTGGTAGCGGTTTGATGAAAAACACACACTAATAATAAGAAGAATATCAAGCTAAGATGATTGTAAATTTGCTTCATAAATTGTTATCAAGTCAAGAAGAATCCAAATATACATCATTACCCTTGATTCTTCAATATCTTCTTCACTTATCCCATGGTGATGTGTTGTAGGAAATCCTTCCCTCTACTGAATATCACATCGTAGCGATTGTCTTCCAATACCGCTATGGAAACCAGATTCTTCTTCAGTCTTGATACATGCATCACATCCTTGAGCCTGAGAGAGGAGAAAAAATCCCTTTGAAAAGTAACTGTACCAATACCGGTAGCGCTATACCTTCCATCATCTCCCATATGCGATGTGCATTTGGAGATCCTTCTCCTCCAAGTCACTGAAAAATTCTTTGTTTCCTGTCATATAGAATGAAACCCCACTATCCAGATACCACACAATACCCATTACTTTGATTTCCATGCAAGCAGTGAGGATGAAGTCCAATTGAATTGGGAAGCCAAAGCATCACCTACCGCTCATCCTGAGGGTTTATTGCTAGCATTCATGTGTGGACCCTTCATGGCATAATGTCCCAGTTCATGATAATGAAAGCACTTGATCTTCGACAAGTCTTTCTTCTTTTTGCCCTGACTAGAATCCCCTTTGGATTGGCATTTCTTCCCTTTCCCTTTCATTTCCTTTCCATCCAAGGCATAATTATTCTCGTCATCATGCTTATATGAGGTATCATCTCTATTATTTTTCCTTATTTATTCTTGCACCAAGTCAGACCACAATCACTCCCAATTTGGTAGCTTCTCCCTCCCATTTACCGAATCCTGGTAACTTTGCCAACTATTGGGAAGGCCTAGAATTTCTAGGATTACTAGATCATCTTCTACAATTGTAATGCCAAGACTCCTAATTTTATCTCGACATTGGGTGAACCTGCTCAAATAATTTGGTATCGTGTCTCCCTTTTCCATCTTGATCTTCCGAAGCTTGTCCTTTAGTGCTAGCTTCCCATGGTCACTTTTGTTCTGAAAAGAGTCTGTGAAGGCTTCCCACATTGCATATGGAGTCTCTTTCCCATGGAGATTTACGACAATATGATCTCGAATGCCCTCCAATATGATCCTCCTTGCCTTTGCTACACACTTCTTCAATTCTGCTAGATCTCGAGCATAAAATGTTGGAGGCTTAGAAATATCATTATCTATGAATTCCTTCAGCCTATTCCAACATTGCTTCCATCCTGTTGTTCCAAGCAATGTAATTTGAGCTACCCTCAAGGACATACTCGAGTCCCAGTCCATAAAAACAAATCCTGCTAGCTCTGAAGAATGATCCTGCGAATTTGATTCACATGCAAAGACAACTTCGAATTCTTCTCTCCTATTGTTATTCCTGCTTTGATACCATGTATAAATTCCTTATAGATTCAAATTGCTTATGTAATTTTCTAAAACAAAAGACTTGAATCTAATCTACTCATTGGAGGAAACAATTAAATGATCGAGAAATCACAACATAAACATGAGACAAGATTCAATCATATATGCTCAAAGATCCATCTAAGGGGAAAGCAACTACTCAAAACCCCTTCCTATCTATATTGCATTAATCAGAAAATAGAGAAGAAATACAATGATTGCTAAAGCCTAAGCAACCTCTACACTAGTATAATATATCTCACTACTTCACAGATTGACCCTGGCCAATACTTAGCTAGTTTTCTACCTACCCAACATCCTATTTCCTTGAGTTGTTCAATAAGGAATTAGCCCTCTATTAATGAGGGAAATTTCTCATTGGGAATTGTGCAATTCCTTTAGGAATTTCTCTGACCACATGCACCACTTGTACACATCAAAAAATTATACAACTAATAGTACACTGCCCTTGAACTCCAATCTCAACTGGGTAACTCGATTTATCTGCGTGCATCAATTATTCCAGGTTGATTGATGAGTTAACTAAAAAGTCAATTGAAGTTACACCCCACTACTGGACCCTCCACTAGTTCTTAATTAGTTAGAACTAGTTAAACTCATAATAATTCAAATTAACTAAACCTGATTACTAGAAATTATTGATCAATCATAACTAAACATAACTCAAGTGTCTCCAACTCGAATTAACTGATTTAATGAGTGACAAGGCCATGTCAGCTCAGTTAACTACCTCCAAGTATTTTTATGAAATTGGAATTCAAATTTTTCCTAATTAATTTTGGGAAAAAATAAATTAGGAATTTCTTACTGCATTTTCAACACCACAAGACATAATTTCATACCTTGGGATGCTGAAATCATAGAGATACAATAGTTTCAAGTCTATCCTTATCAACAAGCTCTAAAAGGTGTGTATTTTTAAAATTTCATAAATTTTGTTTGAAAAATCAATTTGAAGTTATTAAAAGGGCATAGTGAAGCATAGATATCATTAATTGGTTCCAAAATTCCTTAAAAAAAAAACATCTACACCCATTAAGCCTCAGAAATATCTACTATGATGCATGAATAGGAAGAAATACAATATGATATATGAAAATTACGAGACCAAATGCAACAAATTTCACTCTCACAAAGAGCAACCAAAGATGAATTAAAAGGGGGCATGGACATTTTAAAATCATATATGGAAGGTTTTAAGGATGATTTAAAAGTAGAAATAGAAGGTTTGAAGGAAGGTTTGACAGAGTTTCTACAAGAAAGGTTTCCTAATCGTGACAAGGTAGTTCCTCAAACTCGTGATGAAAAAAAAGGATGTGAATTATGATTTTAGAGATTCCAATGAAGATAAACCATATTCCAAAGATTGGTATGGGGAAGTTTGATGGTAAGGATCTGGTAACATGGACACTACAAATGGAGCAGTTCTTAATTACAAGATGTGCAAACCACACAGAAGGTATGGATTGCATATTTATATTTAGAATCCAATCAATAGATATGGTATCAATGACTTTGTTCTCACAAAGCACTAGTCACTTGGACAATTTTTATGAAGGAATTGATACCACATTATGAGGATACCAAGAGAAATATCTTCTTTAGCTAAATGATAAATCTCAAACAAAAGGGTTAAGTTGGGGAGCACATTGAGGACTTTCAAAGATTGAATATCAAGGTAGTTGATATTCTATCTGAGCATATGATTTATATCTTCATAGGGACTATAAAGGATAACATACAACATGATGTTCTCCTTTAGGAACCTAAGTGATTAGAGAATGCATTCAAGGTGGAAAGAAAAGTTGAAAGCAGAATTATAGAAACAAGGAGGTCTACCACTAACAACTATAAAGATGGAAGTATTTCTATTCCTAGCTTCCCACAACCTACAAGGTTGACACCAAAAAAAATGGAGGAAAAAACAGAAAAATGGATTTGTTACAATTTTGATAGAAAATAAACTAAAGGTCATAAGTGTGTTAAGAAGAAATTATTTTACATATATTGTGAAGAGGAAGAAGAAAAGGAACAAGAAAAATCAAAAGAAGAAGATATACACCAGGAACCAACTGCAGGATTTGAAAACGAAGAAATGAATCTCACTGTATCTTGTAATTATTTGGCAGAAGTTATCACTCATCAAACTATGAAGATAAAAGGATATATCAAGAAGAAAAATGTAATAGTGTTGATTGATTTAGGTGGTACTCATAATTTTATTCATTATAATATAGTCACATGGTTTGAATTTATGTTTATATCCAAAACTAGAGTGTCAAGTGATGGTTGCAAATGGAGGAACTATAAATTTCTCATGTATTGAATAGTCTGATGCTTTCCATTCCAATGGGTGTTTTAGATGTTGTATTAAGATTCCAATGGTTACAATCTTTTAGTATGATAACTTTTAATTTTCAATAACATTTCTTGAAATTGTTCTTGGAAGGAGAGTAAATTGAATTAAGGGTTATTGTAGGAAAACTTGAGAAGATAATCAGCTCCCATGGCATGGAAAATATTTTCAAAGAAGGAACAATGAGAGGTAATTTCACAATTATCTTCACTATATGTTCAAACTTATATTCCATCCATTTTGCCAGATCTCCAAAGATTCCTTGACAATCATTCCAAGGTATTTGAGACTCCTAAAGGTATCCCGTATATTCACAATCGTGATCATGCTTTTCACTTGATTCCAAGAAGTGTTCCTCGAAACATTAGACCTTATAGATATCCTTATGACCATAATAGTGATACTAAACATATGGTTTCATAATTGTTAGAGGAAGTTATAATTAAACCTAGACAAATTTATTTCTCTTCTCTAATAGTATTGGTGCACAAGAGGGATGTATCATGGCGTATACGTGAAAATTATAGAGAGATCAACAAGATCACTATTACCAATCCTTGTCATTGATGAATTGTTGAGTGAACTATATGGAGCAATTTACTTCACAAAGTTGGATCTTCGTTCAGGATATCATCAAATTAGAATGAAGACAAAAGGAATTTCAAAAACGACATTTAGAACTCATGAAGGTGATTGTGAATTTTTGTTCATGCCTTTTGTTCACTAATGTGCCTTCCATATTTCAAGGTTTGATGAATTCGACTTTCAAACCCTTCCATAGAAAATTTTTGCTAGTAATTTTTGATGATATACTAATCCATAGCAAGTCTTGGAAAGATCATGTTCAACATGTTGACAAGCTGCTCAAATTGTTGGAGGAGAAACATTTGTATGAAAATCCTCCAAATACTTCATTGGGTTAGAGGAAGTGGAATATTTGGGCCATATTGTATCCCATGAGGGTGTTAAGGAAACCCCTAACAAAATTAAAGCCATCAAGGAATGGAAAATCCCCACAAACTTAAGGCATCGTTAAGGTTTCTCAAGTTGACAGGGTATTATCACAGGTTAGGAATTATGGCAAGATAACAACACCTGTAACAACATTATTAAATAAAGATGCATTTTTTTGGACTCCAAAAGCAACTAAGACCTTTGAACATCTTAAAGAGGCCATGTGTCAAGCTTCTGTATTAGCTACACCAAACATCACAAAAACATTTATTTTGGAATGTGATTCCTTAAGAAATGACATTGGTGCTATTCCAATGCAAGGAAGGCCCATTTCTTTTTAAAGTCGTCCAATCAAGGGAAATCATTTACAGAAACCTATTCATGAGAAGGAAATGTTGGAAATACTACATGCACTAAATAAATGTCACCCTTACCTAATGGGAATACACTTCAAGGTAAAAATAGATCATGAAAGTCTTAAATACTTCTTGGAACAAAGATTATCTTCAGAAGATAAGAAATAATGGGTCTTAGAGATGTTGGGTTATGACTTTGTGAAATCATCTACATAAAAGGGAAGCAAAATGTTTTTGCAGATGCACTCTCAAGAAGGGACGAGGATGTGGAATCGTTGCTCTGTGTCATTTCTATTATCCAACCTAATTGTATAATTGAAGCAAGGGATGAATGGAAAATTTGTAAAGAGGTATGGACAATCATTGAAAAGTTTCGACAAGATCTCAATGCATCTGATTCATTTATTTAGAAACACGGTTCAATATGGTACAAATATCACTTATATCTATGTAATAACTCCAAAAATTAAACAAAAGTTTCTTTTGGAATTACACACCTCTCATATAGGAGGGCACTCAATATTTTTAAAAACTTACCACAGGGTCAAGAAGGATTTGTTTTTTGGGATGGACTTAAATCTAATATTCAGAAGTTAGTGGTGGAATGTTTGGTTTGTCAACAAAATAAAACTTAGACAATTAAGACCCAGGTATTTTACAACCATCAACCATTCCAACTCAACATTGGGAAGAGGTATCAATGTATTTTATCATAGGTTTACCCAAGTCTGGAGGAAAGAGTGTCATCATGGTGGCAGTTGATAGGCTTACCACTTTTGTACACTATCTCATCCTTTCAAATATGGTACAGTCGCAATTGGATTTATGGAAATAGTTTAAAATCTACATGGAAATCCAACTATTATTTTAAGTGATAGAGATCCCATTTTCACTGGAAATTTTTGGATATAATTATTTTCTTGTCTTGGTACTAAATTAGCTCATAGCTCATCTTATCATCCTCAATCTGATGGGAAAACTGAGATAGTGAAAATATTTTTGGAAGGATATCTTCATTTCTTTGTATCTAATAAAAAAACACAATCGATCATGTGGTTACCCCTGGAAGAATGGTGGTATAACACTTCCTTCCATATTTCAACAAAAATGACCCCATTTATGGCACGTCATGGATATCATCCTCTGTCCATCACATTGTCTTTAAGAGACAATTCTAAGGTTCAAGTAGTGGAAGATCGCTTCAAGCTTCAACAAAAATTTCTCCAAATCTTAAAGGATAACTTGACTCTGGCACAAAATCAAATGAAACAACACGCATATCAACATCACAGTGAAAGAAGTTTTCATGTGGGTGATTGGGTGTTTTTATGAATACAACCATATAGAAAAATGTCCCTCAAGCAAGCTAAGAAGGATAATAAATTATCTCTCAAGTACTATGGCCATTACAAGGTGTTGTAAAATATTGGTACTATGGCATACAAATTGGAGTTTCCTATATCTTCCCGAGTACACCTAGTTTTCCATGTTTCATGCTTAAAGAAGGGTATCATGGTAGCAAACTTCCAGTTCAAATTATATTTCCATAACCTGATGAGGAAGGAAAAATAATATTGGAATCTGAAGCAATCATAGAATCAATAATCCAATAGCTATAGAACGAATCAATTTCAGAATATCTCATTAAGTGGAAGAACTTTCCTTTTGAATACTCCTCATGGGAGGATGAGTATTTATTCATAAGCATCCAAAACTACTCAAGTGTTAAGGAAAACACTTTTTTTAAAGGAGAGGGGAATGTTAGGTCCATATAATGCTAATGTAGCCCCCATATTGTTATTTTTGTGCCCATGGAAGCCCACCATCGTTTGTTGTGCCATTACATTATTATTGTTGTGTATGCCCTAATTATGTTTTGACCCCTCATACTTCTATGCATACTAAGGAGGTCTTGTCATTTGAATCATCCAAGAATTGTTCATCTATATGATGTAAAATGAGGTTCCCCCCTTAAAAAGGATTATTTTTAAGTCATTGATCTATCTTTTCTTTTTCAATTTGTGATCCTATTACATAAAACACTATTTCAAGTATAGGCAAGGGAAGAGTGTACATGAGTACACTACTAAATTAAAAAATATGCCCTTCATGGTAGGTTTCTCTCCCAAAAGCTCAAATGTACTCTTCAAGTATGTAATGGGTCTACACAACCAAATTCTATGACAGGAGATGATTCTTTTCAAGCCAAGAATAGTGGATGAGGCTTGTGTACAGGCACAATACCTAGAAAACATAGGATGAAGGGAAGGGAAGTCAAGTGGTTTAAAGTAGAAAGAGCACTAAGAAGCTTCAAAGGAAGGAAAGATGAAGTGAAAAGGGGAAAGGATAAGAAGACAACCACCATGACATACTAGTGGAAGGATCCTAGCAATAATTTCAATCAATACAACATTGATGGCCACATTGAGGAGTAGGTGTCGAAAACTACATCCAAAGATGAAGTTGAAGAACCAAAAGAAGTATGGGAAGAAAATGAATCTTCTTGCCACATATTTGAGTAATCATGTGTAAAGTATATTTGATGTGGATGAGAAGATTGTTCGCAATCAATGCAAAAGGAGGTGAATCTAACTAGCCTTCATCATCAGGAAGTGAAGGAGATGACCAAGCTCTTCCACACTAAGATACACGTCAAGAAGGCCGGGTTCATAGGCTAATCTATAACAACGAATTTAATCAACAAAATTGGATTGGAGGTTCAAGATCATCCTAGTCCATTTCCATTGCGATGGGTAAATAAGGATGAAAAAATAAAGGTGACAAAACAATGGAGAATAAACTTTTCTACCAATTTTAAATTTATTAATGAATCAGAATTGCATGTAGTATTGTAACATCCTTAATTATATTCCCCAAGTTTTGTAATGTAATTAGAGGATCTTAATGCTGGAGGTTTAACATGGTTGTCTTGCAAAAAAATGTTTGATGTAAATTGTTGGGTCTCCAAAATTCCATCTTTTTCATCATCTTTTCATTCACTTTTAACCATATTCCACTATATTATAACCTTACACTAAGACCATTTTCATGATCATATATGGGTTTATCATTATTATTTTCCAAAACATTATTTTAGTATTTTGAGTGAATTTATGGTTAAATATTAGAAAAATAACAAGTATTCACTTATATATAAAAGTTGGATGAGTTTTGTGACGTGTGTAGGCATATTTGAAAATTCTAGCAAAGTCATATTTGGAGTCTAAGTCTTAATTTTTAATTTTCTCTTCAAATTCTTGAAGATTTGAGGAATATTTGAGATAATCATTCAAGCACATTTGATGGAGAAAAATCATGAAAGTTTTGATAAGATTTCTTATCAAATATTTTAGATATTTGTGAGAGGATATGTAGAGATGTTACTTGTTAGATGTTAATACATAGTTGTAACCAGATGAGATATGTGTGGATCTAGGAGATATTTGTGGATCTACATTTATTAATTATTGATCTTATTTTTTTGTATAAATATGAGTGTCTTTTCCATTCAAAAGGAGGAACTCTTGGGACATAATTCCAAGCTATGATGGAGTAAAATGCATTTGATAAGTTTTGCGTTATTTATTTCAAATTTTTATATTCTTATTTTGTTGTAAGATATAGTTTTATAATTCATGTATTTTCATAATGTATGCTTTTTTTATATTATTTTTATTATGTTTTAATTTAGTTTATTTTTCAGATCAGTAGTAGCACTTTGTTTAGTGTTGCAATTGTGAGCTTTGAATACTTGATCAAAGATGTATATAATTTCCTGTAGATTCACAGGCTCATGAAATATACTAAAACAAGAGACAATAATCTACTTCTACTCTTTATAGCAGAATCACATAAATATCGAGAAAACAATAATCGACAAGAGGAAAAACATCAATGGCACATAGCACAATAAATATCTAGGGAAAGCCACAGCTCAAAACCCCACTATTTGTATTTTATTAATTCAGAAAATCAAGATGAAATTACAATGCCTGTTCTCACAAGAACAATCCCAGCACTCAATAAAATCAATCTCCAACTCACAAAAAAACTCTTGGCCAATTCTTGGCCAATTATCCTGCTCTCCAAGTCCCTATTTCCTTACACAATTCCTATGGAGGATAGCTTGTATTTAAAAGGAAACAAAGCCTCTAAAAATTGTGCAATCCCTTAAGGATCAATTATTGAATGCATGCACTATTAGGGCAACTCAGAAAAATCTAAAACAAATAGTACATTGTCCCTGCACTCTAGTCTCAATTGGGTCTTTCTCATAATCAACATGCATGAGTTTCTGATGAGTAAATACTTAGTTAACTAGAGTAGCACTAGTTGAGTGCACTAATGCATCAACTAACTATTAACTCACTATTAGTTCCTCAAACGGTTTGAAACTAATTTAACTAGACTTAACTCAATAAACTAAGCTAACTAATTACCACTCATACTTAAATCATCTTGGACCCCTATAATATAGGGAGAACATATACATGACTTCAAAAAGACTTCCAACTCGAAATTCCTAAGTTAACTATGTCAACTCACTCTAGTTAACTATTACAAGTTGCTATGAGAATAAAATTTGATTTTATTTCTCAGTTTAATTCAAGGACAAATTAAACTGGAATTTCTCGATTCTATTTTTATCATTTCTTGTTGTTATTTTCAACACTCCCTCTCAACAAGAAAGGAATTCAACTCAATCCCAATTCTGAACCTTTGGAATGTTTTGCATGCAACACTTCTCTCTAGTGTTGTTTCTCCAACAACTCCAGAAACAAAAAACATCCAACCTGAATCAGAACGATGTCTTTGTCATAAAAGTATCTGACTACTATTGCCTCTGTTGACTGAAAACTCCACACTTATATTGACTCTGCCTTTTTTCACTATTGTCAACCCTCTCTACGCTTCTTTAGTATCTAATTTATCTAGCCTCTGTCACCTTGATCTCTGACTGTATAAATCCCACTGATTCCTCTCGATTATGTACTTTGGGCTCCTGTAGCAAGGTATGATCCATGAGATAAAACGACTCAATGGACCTTGCCCAATTTCAGCCCTCGTGGGACTATCACTTCAAATCGCCCAACCTCTCACTTGGAGGTATGGCGGTATGTGATCCCTCTGCCCACTTGGCTCGAAATTCCCCCCTACTGGAGGTCTCTGCATGATTGGATGCCTCCACTCGGTCTCCTCTCGAATTCTCCAATTGTGGCCACTCCAAAATTGTTTGAGACAACTTATAAGACTCCTTTACTTGAGTGGATCTCTCCACTTGGTCTCCTCTTAGATTCTCTAGTTGTGGCTGCTCCGCAACTTCCTGAAGTTGCTTTTGAGGCTTCTCCAAGGGTTGCATGTTGAGAGGTAATTTACTCTCCTTATCAACCACCAAGTCTCTAAGCTTTGCCTTGCTCCTTAAGGCTTTGCATGCATTTTGAACCTCAAGAGCATACAGGCTCTTGACACATGCACCAATCTGTTTCACCTGTCCTATGGTGATGTTTATAAGGAAAACCTTTCCCTTACTAAAAAACAGATCATATCCAACATCTTCCAATATGCGAGTGAAACAAGATTCTTCTTTAGACCTGGAACATATATCACATCTATGATCTTGAGAGGGGATTCAGACTCCCTCTGAAAGGTAACCATACCGATCCTGGTAGCTCTATATCTCTCTTCATATATAAACTCTATGCTTTGCTTGAGGTCTTCCTCCTCAAAATCACTAAAGAGATCTCTATTCCACGTCATATGGAATGAGGCACCTCTTTCAATATATCACACACCTCCCATGGTAGTGCCCACCACGCATGCAATGAGGGTGAAATCAAGTTCAAATTATGAAGCTATAGCCTCACCTATTGCCGCTATTATCGGCTCCTTCTTGCTTGATTTCTTCTGTGAGAAGTTCTTGGTATAGTACTCATGCTCGTGGCAGTGAAAACACTTGACTTTCATCAATTCCATCTTCTTTCCACCCTCCTCTCCTTGAGACTTCTTTCCCTTGGCCCATTTTTCCTTACTTGCTAAGGTATAATCATCTTCCACTCCCTTGGAAAAGGTTCCATCTTTGGTGCTCCTCGTGATCTCCTCTTGCATCAAATCCAACCATAGTCATTCCCAATATGGCCGCGTCTCCTAACCATTAACAGAGTCCTGATAACTATGCCAACTTTTTGGGAGTCCAAGAAGAGCAAAGTTCACCATATCTTCCTATGTCCTGCTATCATAGAATTTTCTAGAAAAACAGTTGATTCTAAATCAGCGATATATCCCTCATCCAAACTCTGATTCGACCGAATTTTCTTTTGAATTTGGGTATTTTTTGTAAGGAATTGAGATATGTTATTTGTGTCTAAAAATTTGGCACAAAAATTTTCAGATCTCTGCAAACTCACGGCCCAAAAAACAATCTAGCTTTGATACCATGTAGAATTATCCTATAGATTCACAAACTCATTTAATCTACTAAAACAAGAGACAATAATCTACTTCTACACGCTACGGTGGAAGCCCATAAATATCGAGAAAATAATAATCAACAATAGGAAGAACATCAATGGCACATAACACAATAAATATCTCGCGAAAGTTGTTGAGTATGGAGCAGGATTGTTTAGAGGTCTTTGTTTTAGCTGAATGTATACCCCAGGAAGTTTGTACACCCCTCCATGCGGGGGGGTACGGGGGGACTTGTCCCCCCCCACGGGGGTTCAGGGGGGCCGATCCCCCTAGCTGGGGGTGCGGGGGCCAGCAGTCCCCCGGCGAGGGTTTCGGGGGCAACGCCTCTAAAGCTAAAAACAGATGTAAAATTGCCTTGTAAAAGTATAGTAATTTCTAGTCAATCCAGGCCATTCATTAGGCGGATGATCTGACAGTAGAACTTATGTTTAGTTTAGGGTTTTTTACCCTAGAAGGCAACCCCTCTCTTTGTATGAGGGAATTGTATTTGAGGTTGTGTAATAGATGTGTATTCTCTAAGTGAGAAGCAGAGAGATGAGACTGTGAGAGAAAAAAAGGATATTATAGCAGATCTGTTGTAGGTTGTGTCTCTTCATTTTTCTGGATAATAGAAAGGAAGGACTGGCTGTTTGGGGTGGACATAGCCCAAACTGGGTGAACCACGTATATCTGTGTCTCTCTTGTTT
>APFE030274498.1:1498-82509 GCA_000404065.3 Pinus taeda | reverse complement strand
TATGCGTTTTCTGTGTTTATATTTCTGCAATATTTTATGTGTTCCATTGCTCCGTAATATATAATTTTCTAACAAAAGTCACAACTCAAAACCCCACTATCTGTATTGTATTAATCCAAAAAATCAAGATGAAATTACAATGCTTGTTCTCACAAGAAGAATCCCAACAATCAGTAAAATTAATCTCCAACTCACAAGCAAACTCTTGGCCAACACTTAGCCAATTCACTTGCTCTCCAAGTCTCTATTTCCTTGCGCAATTCCAATCAAGGATAGCTTGTATTTAAAGGGAAATAAAGCCTCTAAAAACTATGAATCCCTTAAGGACCAGTTCTTGAATGCATGCACTATCAGTGCAACTAAGAAAAATATAAAACAAATAGTACATTGTCCCTCCACTCTAGTCTCAACTGGGTCTTTCTTAGTGTTGGCTTAAGGGGGCCTGACCCAGGTTCAGAGTTCTTCGCGCCAACCAACAAAATCCTAACTGCTGGCCCTTTCGGCAACAACCTGCGTAGCGTAGGATGTAGTCTCACTTGACAGTATTGGGGGATGCTAGAACCACGTTTCTCCATCCCAGGACATGTGATAAGTGGTCTTAAGCCTTTACAGCTCAGATCCATCTTTGTGCAGATGAGTATCCTTTTAGGTCTCGCTACTGCAATTCTAAGAAAATGGATTCTATACCTTCACGAAGGTTTGCGATCAAACTTTATAGACCCTGAAGAATTAGTCTATCCACTTCCACGACATTATTTATTAACCCTATATCTACCTTTACGCAAATCCACCCAATTCATCAGAAATCATACAGAACTAATCCTTAACTTCGTGACAATAAACAATTACTTAAGTCATGCATAAATATGATAGATTAAATAGATTTGCACAACATTTATACATTATTCCATAGAAAACATATTATTGAGAGACAAAACATAACATAAACAGAATTAAAAATAATAACCAAATGCAAGATATTTCTTCAAGATCAGTCTTTATTCAGTTCCAACGTTCAGATTACAAACTTTTTCACCCTGTGCACTGAGCTATAGGGGTTCGCGCACTCAACCACAGACTTACCAAGGCCTCCTGTGCACTCAACTTTAGGAGCCTTCCCCTTTCACCTAAGTACAGGAAGAAGAGATGTCCTGCCCTAGCACTTGCCCAAAACAACAATTCTTATTCCAAGTTCAAATTTCTTAATTATCTCTAAGACTCGTTATGACTAAACTATATATATCTTTCTTCAAAACAATACCATGGCTCATGGATCATTGGTGAATCTCAAAACCAACCAATTACTTACCCAAACAAGGGGCTAAATCCCCTTTGACTCTTACTTAGTTGCACGCTTCGCATCCACATTTTGTAGAGACTTTACATTATTTACAAAATCTATTACAAAATTTGGTTAAACTAACGACAAAACTGACCCTAGGGACCCTATCCCAACAGTCCCCCAACACAAATATGGTGATTCGCCCTCGAGTCACTCGGTTGGCGCCTCGATCTTTCTACGGTAGCCACCTAACTCAGCCTATAATGCTGTTATGTCAGCAACACTCTACACTGCTGCCTACTGCACTTCCTTGACCAATTTCTCTGTTGTCGGGCTTTCCACTGCTAGGCACATTGTCCTCCGAGTCTGCTGTAATACGTTTAACTTTTCCTGAAGTGATAGAGTAAGTTGGCAGGCTTCCTCTATCCATGGCTGTAATATGGCCTTTAGAAGGGCCTCTTTCCTTTGTAATTAGGGCCTCTTTCCTTTGTAATTCTTCCATTTGTGATTACAGTTGCTTTCCTTCTTGCAATTGCGCGAGGCGTTGTGCTCTCGCCAAAGTGCGCGCAGTTTCTTGGACTTCATCATACTTGTGCTGTGTCTCCCTGACATCTGTGTTTAGCCTTTGCAATTTCGGGTCCTCCTGTAATTTCATCCACAACTCCATAGCTTGATCAAACATCATTGTGTAGTATGTGACCTCATATCCAATGTGTGCATATTTTCCTTGATTGCTGCTCCGCATTGCTCCCAAACCTCTGGCGGAGTGGTTGGCCACAATTTTAATTGAAGCTCTAAGAGGTTCATCTGGAAATCGAACGTAACTTTACCGATCTCATCCTTCGATGCACAGACTGCAGTAGCTAATTCTTTTATTTCTATTGTAGCTGCGACATCCTCCTGGATGTTCAATTTGGGAAGTGATTTCCATGCCTAGTTTATTGATGTCTCTAGGCTTTGACTTCGTGCTTGTAGCTCCTTTTCTTTTAGAGCCTAAGATTTCTCTACAAAAATCTGCTCATTATTTACCTTGAATTCATTGATCACTACAAGGGCATGTTGCTCTCTAATCCTTAGTTCATTTGAAACCCCTTGATGCAACACATGGAGGGTCTGAAGAGGTAGTGCGGGCAAGTCTACCCCCATGTCCTTAATTGTACTTAAGACAACGCGATCTTCCTCTATTTTTGCATGAACAAACCCTTCTGGTAAAGGTATAAATTTTAGGTCCATAGTACGTTCTAGCTCTACTATTGTCCTACTCCATTGTGCCGGGCTCACTTGCACCTCACTCACTTGCCCAACGCTCACTTGAATCCTGCCAGTCTGGATCTGCAGCTTGTGCAAATCCTTTTTGACGCTCCCCAACGTCTACATGTATTGTTGTACAAACTGCTGCCACAACTCTATGGTTGTTTCTCTGACCTTGTCACTAATATCATCTAGATCCCCTTCTGTGAGGACCATCAGGTTGATGTGCATCTACTTGTATGATTTATGCTTCTTTCAAGGTCCAACAATTTTCTCTTTACTGCGCTTCTTCAATGTGAACGAAGTGCTCTGCTACTCTCCCCTACCCCTTTCCAGCTTTGATTTTTCTTGCTCATCTTTATTCTAAGAAGTAGATTCTTCATCTAATTCTGTGTTAGTGCACTCGGTTTCAGAATGCTCTTGTACGCTCTTTTTTCGCGGCTGGCTTAGTGACAAATTCTTTCTTCTTTTGTTTAGCCAGAGCTCACTCTGCCTTTTGGGCTTCCTCTTTACGCTTTAGCACAGTGGTCGATTGCACAGCCGAACTTCCTACACCTTTACTGGTGCCTACACCAAGTTCCATGGGTTCACGCCACTCTGCTAGCCAACTCCCCATAATCTCTTGCACATCTGTCTTGGAGACTAAGTATGGCAACTTGTACCATATAAGCTTAGGGTCATTTCACGCACTGATTGATACGTTTTGGAAATTGACCTTGAACTCTGTGAAGGCCCTTAATTGCTCGAACAAGGTTGGGGACAACCTTAGCCGCGGACTAACTACTGTCCTAAGATCCATCTCCATTAAGACCCAAAAAATCTTCGACTCCTTGATCCTCTCGAGATCCTTGGTCGACCACAACGAAGCAAACTTCATTGTCTCTTGTAAATCTTTTGCCTACAGAGGAAATTGACTATCTTCTGCCAATCTCCATGCTACGAAGATAATTGACAATAGAAGCCACGCATAATGAAACAATTTACTCTCCTCCTGGGCTTCGCGACAGTTCACAAGGAACTTCTTACATAAATACTTCGCCCAGTTATATTGTACTCCCTTCGCGCACTAGGATGCCAATGATACTACAGGCGCTGGAACTTAATGAGCGCGTCATTTCCTCAGAATCTTTCCTGCAAGAATTTAAGCGATGAAATCCATCGACTGGTCCTAAATGGAGTAGATAGAGTATCCGTGTGACTTATTTACGAGACCAAATTCTTTCTTCATCTTATTTGCCAGCTCATTTTCTCCATTTTTCCCTCTAAACTCATTGGAAGGGTCCACCCCTTTATAGGGCAGCTTTGTAATCTGATGGATGAGCATATCCATAATCGAGATGGGCTTCCCAAGCCATAGGCGTCCATCATGCACCAGCACGAGCAGTTGGTGCACACACACTATATTGATGATTGATCTATGAAAGTGTGCGATGCAGAGCATGTGCAACAACCCAACTTGTTTAACACGTCTAACCCACTTCATGGGCTCCAACCACGTAACTCCAGTCTCCTCGTAGTAGATCTTCTACATATATGTGCTACTGCCCAAATGAGGGAATTTCTCATGGTACACGAGATCCCAATCCTCCATCTTAAGTACGGAATGCACGTTAAGACCGGACCTTCAAATTCAATCTTCTCTGGCAGCAGGGGTGTCACAACCATAACCTTCCCGAAATTAGGGTCTTTGGTTACTTTTGTTTTCCCTTTCCGCAGAGGGATATATTTTGGGAGCTATGTGATAGGCTCGACCTTCTCGACATCCAACTCCTCCACGCCTTAGAATTCTTCTTCCTCGAGGTCCACAACTTTCTCCGGCTACTTATCCTTCTTCTCCTTCTATCATACCTCTGGGATCTTCCTCGATGAATGTCGCACTAGCATTGGTTTCTTCTGATTTTCCTTGGAAGTTGATTTCTTCATCCTAGGCGACCTCAGCACCATAGGCAAAACAGGTTTAGCTTCCATACTTGATATCTCATGGGCCGTCGTGTCAGAGATGACAACTTCAAAACTCTCAACTTCCGCGGGATTTGTGGCGGTCATTTGCGCAAGAATAGTCTCTAGTTAATTTCAGGTAAAATTGTGAATATCAAACTGGCAATTAAGTCCTCCTAAACCTTAAGATTCATATAGCAGCAACAAGAGGGCTCAGACAAAATCCTCAAGATGAAAAGTGTTCTTTGGCGGACCAACATGTCCTTCTTATAAGAGGTTTTGAATTAAAATCCAACCATTTCGTACAATTTTTTATCATAAATGCGTCTTTGGAAGCAGATATTCAAATATTTTCTCCATAAATGGCACCTATCCACTCCTTTTAACAAAATTTTTATCATTAAATCATGAATAATAACTCCAACAACTACTTTTGGACCCCTCTATGCACCACCATACTCCATGTCATAGCGCATCTAGCGCATCTTCACATATCACACTCCTATCTTCCATTGCGTGGCCACCTTGCTACGTTTTTCTCTTCGTCGAGTAGCGTAGTTTATAGTCTCGCAATCCCTTTCCGCTGCCTAGATTACTAAGACTATCCTACTACCATATAGTCATTGCGCAAGGGCAGGATCCACTGTGTACAGTTTCGGTTGACTTTCATTCACTTTTCCTAGGAATGGCTCCCCATTCAACTTCGCGAGTTGAACCGTGCCACCATCTGCGATCTCCTTAACAACATAAGGCCCCAACCAGTGCATCTGAAATTTCCTTGGAAATTTCGTGAACTTGCTATCATATAGCAGTACTAAATCATCCACCTTAAAAGTGCACAACTTAATATGTCTATTGTTCCTAGCTTTCTCACATTCCTTCTGCACTTGCTGGTGAAATCTTGTAAGAAATTGATCCTATTCTAACTCCATCAACTACGCAAGCCATTTCTCCAATGTCTTGTGATCTGCCATGTCTATTAGATGCAATACATAGACTTGGCACAGTATACTCCATTGGCATAATCGCTTTGATCCCATAGACCAACCTAAATGGTGTTTGGCCTGTCAACTTCTTGCAAATCGTCCTATATGCCCATATCACTTCTGATATGTGCATATCCCAGTCATTTCTCTGCACATTGTAGACCTTCGTCAATGCATTCTCCAATATCTTGTTAAACTCTTCCACCGTTCCATTTGCCTACAGTTGATAGGGTGTGCTCTTCTGATGACACACCTGGAATTCCTCAAGCATCACGCTGATAGTTTCATTCAAGAAATGTGTACCCCTATCACTCATCAATATCTTAGGACATCCAAACCTTGTTAAGACATATTTGAACAAGAACTTTGCAGCTGTGGTAGCTGTACAATCTTTCACTGGCTGCACTTCTACCCATTTGGCTAAGTACTCTATTGCAGTAATGATATATAGTGCATCTGCCTTCTTTCCCAGTGGTTGAATTGGACTTATGAAATCAATGGCCCCCTTGTCAAAGAATTTCAATGAAACCTGGGTATGTAATGACATTTCATCCCTTTGCAAGGGCTTCCCCGTTCTTTGGCAAGCATCGCACGCCTTGCAAGACCCCTTAGAATCCTTCTGTAACGTCGGCCACCATAATCCAGCACACAAAATATTCTATGTAGTCGCTTTTCCTACATAGTGACCTCATGTTACTCCTCCATGTGCCTTAGGGAGGATGCTAGCCCATTCAAATTCTGGAACATAGCTCCGCAGTATCTCGTTTGTTCCCATCTTATATAAGTGACCTGCCATTACTGAAAAGTCTGCAGAACGAACTACTTATTCTTTCTTTTGCTGAGTAGAGTATCCTTCCAGAGCTGCAGTCATGGTTAAAAACTGAATGATATCCACAAAATAATCATCCACGACATGCAACAAAAAGAGTTGCGCATCCGAAAATCTTTCCTCCAAACTACTTGGTTCTTCACCTCTTTCAATCCTTAACAGATGGTCTCATCCGAAGTTTAATCTTCCAGGCTTCACAATGACTTCAAAGTCATATTCTTGAAACAACAACAACCATCAGCAGATTTTACCCCCCAACACAGGCTTATTGACCATGTACTTTAGCGCGGAATGATCGGTATTCATTTTGAAGTGTTCGCTCAATAAATAATGCCTAAAGTTCTGCAATGTGTAGACCATCGCCAACCCTTTGCACTTTGTAGTGGAATAATTATTTTCAGCCTTTGATAACTTTCTGCTCGCAAAGGCTATTAGATGATCAATTTCTCCTTCACCTACTTGTGTTAGTACCACACCTAGCACAATGCAAGAGGCATCTACATGCACATGGAATTCTTTTTTCCAATCTGGAATCACCAAAATAGGCGTCGTAACCATGTTTTCCTTCAAGACATCCAAACTGCGTTGACATTCTTCATCCTAACAAAGCATCACATCTTTTTTCCAATATTTTTTTGATCGGCGCGGTTATCTGGGCATACGCCTTGATAGACTTTCGGTAATACCTAGTGTGCCCCAACGTCACGCGAGCTGCTTTACATTCCTAGGGGATTCGAAATTTACAATTACAACGATATTTGTAGGGTTCACCATCAATCCCTACTTACATACTACATGGCCAAGCAAAATTCAAAAGGGCACATAGAATATGCACTTCTTCAAGTTTAGCGTGATCTAATTCCTTCGACATGTATCCAGCATGAGACACAAACTTGCAACATGGCACTTTACTAACCCAAACACAGTCTAGTCATTAAAGTACACCTCCAAAAACTTATGGATAATTCCTTGAACATCGCGATTACTACTTGGGAAAAAATTGTAGGCACGTTCTTCAATCCAAATGGCAGGTCTGTGTATTGAAAGCAACCCCACTTCGTCACGAAGGTTGTCTTACTTCGATATTTTGGCGCGATATTTATTTGATGATATCCCGAAAAGCCATCAATAAATAAATACGCCTCCTGTTTGCCAACATTCTCTAATACTTCATCTGTGAACGACATAGGAAATGGATCGTGTACACATGCACAATTCAACTTCCTTAGAACTACGCATATCCTGATTTCACCTTGTTGTCTCTTCTCTTGGACCACTATATGGCTTACCCAATAATATTCCTAGACAGGTTCAATAATATCGGCAGCCAGCATTTTATCAAGTTCTTGGTGTACATTTTCCTTATACTTCGGATTGAACCGATAAGGTCTTTGCTTAACAGGCATCGCATCTTGTTTCAACGTAATCTTCATAACACCCAAATCTCCTACAATCCCATTCAAATCCAAAAAATTCGTTGGGAAGAGATCCTGGTATTCATGCAATAGTTTAGCCACCTTATTGACTTTATCTTCATCCCAATAGTCTCTTATCTTCACAAACTTGGGCTCTGCCTCAGACCCAATGTTTAATTGTCTAGTTTTCAAAGGTTCTTAGAAATTTGGGTTCTCAGTTTTTTTTCCTTCAAATCTGCGCTGACCTTCTATCTCTAAAATATTAATATTCTGTGGATCTTCATCATCCTCTTCAGCAGTCACATTGTAACATTCCAGCGCATGGCACATCTATGTACTCCAATCCGGTTGAACTCATTCTACCAGTTCCTTCGGTGTTCTTAATATGGATCATTTTATCTCCGACAGTGCTTCATCAATATAGGAAAACCCATCCTCAAAGCTAAAAGTCAATAAGAAACTTTCTCTTAAGATGTCCCATTCAACTGTTCCGTGGTGAAGCTCCGTTTCCAAATACCAGTTCATTGGAATTGTGTCTAAGGTGTGATAGAAAATGTGCACCCATTCTGGTTGTGGTTTAGTTCCCCAGGGCTTAGTCCGTCACGCAAGATGATCATGCAGATCATCCTTCCCACTATACTCTTCTATCATCCGAGTATTATCATACCCAAACCTTAGTCTCATCATTCTTTTGTATTCCCTCCAGTCAACGAAACTCTCCTTGTGCGTACCCAACCAACGGGTAGGCGTAGCGCACAAGGCAAATTCCAACACTTGGAAGCGATGTTCTTTCAGTAATTCCTTTTAAAATTCATCTAAAAATAGATTCACATCAGTCAAACCATCATAATGCGGAAGGTTCCTTACCTCAGTTGAGACAAATCACAGTGACTTGGTCATCCTATTGCAACGAAGCATAGAAACTTCATACAATCGATTTTTCCAATGTTCAAGCTATTCATTTGAATTTTAGGCGCAGGAGCTATCCATTATCCCATGCAATTCACCCATCGGCTATAGGATTGATCCAGTCTTCATTTCGCGCGGTGATATTATATATTTGATCCAGATCATCATCGCTTTCATAGTCACAAACAGGTTCAATATATCATTCTCCTTCAACAGGGTCTAGAGGCACTATGACCCTGAGCGACTTCCTTTCAAATTTCATCATCTTCTTCTTCAGGTTAATTACCATGCCCATATCAAAAGCTGAGTCAATGCCAAGTAGCACAAGGTACAGGTTATTATCATCCACTATTTCAATGACCTCAAAGTCAACCAGCACACTTGTGCCCTCAGTATCTACTATTACACCATATAACTGCCCCATCAGAATGATTTTCTATTGATTTTCCATGCATGGCTGAATAGGAGACAACTGCAGTGCAGGTCTCCCCATCATTTCTCACGTCTTCTTAGGTAAGGAATTGGCATCAGAACCTAAATCCAAGATTACCTGATCCATTCCGTATTTACTGATCTACTCAGTGAGCCTCATCTCGCACCCCGTTTACTTCTTATGCTTATCAATTTTTCTCATGGTACACTGTTTAGCAGATATCTTGTCCTTATTTGCACATTTTTCAATCAAATCATGTAATCCTTCTACCACATTCTTATCATACAGTGACTTCATACAAGTCTTCAGAAAAGTAGCTAGTACCGAAGGATCTACTTGGTGTGTTGTACCACTTTTAGGTATTTTCCCTTGGTTTCCTGAGGTGGAGGCCTCAACGAAGTTCTTCTTGGCTTCCAAGAATGTCTCTTTAGTATGATTAAGATCAAAGTCGATTTCCTTCTCAACAACCTTGTGCACCCATTCTTCAGTCTCAAGCTTCTTTCCCTTATCTGCACCAGTGGTGATATCACTCCTTGTCACTATCTTTAGGTTCTAGTCCTCTTTGCAAGGTTCGACCCTCATCATCTAGATGTTCTGCGTAGGTTGTTGTGTCTGTGTCTTCTTTTCCTGCATTTTTTCCATGAGGACTGGACATTCCTCTATCACATGGTCAAACTATCGACAATGCTGACATGATGGATGTGTTGGGTTTGTGCAATCTCATGCGAAGTCTCTTGCTTCGCCACAATTATAACAAATTACCTTTCCTCATCCTCAACCAAATTCAACCCCTCATCCTCATCCTCTCCCCTTGAATCCTCCATGCATCCTGCACCTTAATCTGGAGGCCGCTTTTCTGCCTACATTCGATAGGTAAGGGTTCTCTCCATCATCAGTTCATAACTTCTGCAATGGCATTGATCATTTCCCACAGACTTATAGAAATTGTATAACAACTTCCGAGGGGTTTTGACAAACTTCTGCAGTAAATGGAAATTATCAGTCGCATGTTGTCCTGTAACCTGACAGATGGCGCACCATAGTGCAGGTCCTGCACTCATACCAATGGTATTCTCTGGTTTTAGCGGAACATGCCCTCCCCTAAAGAGATTATTCTTATACACCAGACAATGGTCCTTATCATCTCCATGACTCTTGCATTTCAAGCACCAGACTTAAGTGTGCACCTTTAGCTCAACTTCTTTTCCTTTCTCCAGGCTCTGCAACTCCAAGTGCAAACTTTCTAGCAGAGAGTGAATCTGTTGTACTCCAAGGTTTGTATATTATATGGGCAATTCATCTAACCTCATCATGATTTCGATGACCTCTGCTTGCGTTGCTATCTTTTGTTGAGACAATGATACTCTCAAATGTGGTAAAAGTGATGCTATATACCAGTCTCAATGTTGGGAATCTGAAATTATCATATTGGCCTGCCTGATCAGAGACTTCAACCTTTGATCGAAATCCCAAGGTGTCTCATCTATCTTTCACCGGATTTCTTTAAACTAAATTATTGACTGCTCCTCTGACTTAGGCTTACTGGACTCCTTATTCAAATCTTGTTGGGCCTCTGCCAACGTCACACTGGGGAAATCAATGCAATACTTGATGTACCAGGTTAATGTGCAATCCTGTAAGGATGTAACCAGCTGCGCTTTCTTGATGTTATCATCCATAATCTGTTGTGTTGTCCATACAGCTCCTGCGCCAAACAAATTTTTTTTGGGATCTTCGCTCCCTATTCCTTTAAATATCGGCATCTTCATCATGTTTTCCATGTTGAATGGTGGAAGTGGAGGTGGAGGTGTAGGTGAAGGTGCATGAGGGGGAGGTGGAGGTGGAGGTGGAGTGGATGGATAAGGTATCCTTGGGATACCCTGCATAATTAACTAAATAACACTGCGCAATGTACTTAGCACTGCTCCTTCATCGTCACTTGAAGGAGGTTCAATGAGCAGACTGTATTCTAGACTTGATCCTTCACTTCGTCTAAATAATCTCCCACTTCACGTAGCCCCAAACATCAAGGTAACTGCATAACCCTCTTTTCACATAACAACATTTTAATCCAAGTCTTCAATGATTTCAAATACTTACCTCGTGATCCTTTGAAGAAACTTTGTTTTGCTTCATTATAACTGATATTTCTATCAATCGTGAAATAAGTCACAAAACTTCCCAATGGGTGATCAATAGTGATGCACAAATTGTGCGATATTACTTCCTGATGCTTCCAGACGTCGCTGTTAAAATTGGAAACTAGGGTCAAAATCCATGTGGGTCATCTTATTCATGGCAAATGATATTTTTCTTGGATCCCTCTCATCGAGAGGTGTAGGATTGATCTAAAGATCATCCGATTCTGATGAGTATTCATGAAGATATGAATTTATTAGTGATATGGGACAGTTCGTCAAGGTCGACCAACAACCGAATAAGCCCCACTTGTTCTCAACGTTTTAGTATAAATAAGAGAGGTATTCAAGTCATTTAATACTCATCTCTTGTGACTTCACTTTCCACTTGTTTGGGTTTTTGGTGGAAGGGGAAGTCTAGAGGAGATTCCTTCTATGCAGCCCTAAAGGAGAAGTCTTAAACGTGCCCTAGCCATAGTTAAGAAGGGAAGTGAAGTGTAAGCCCTCAACGCAGCCAAGGAAAGGATCTCTAGTCTAAGGGAGCCTCAATGCAAATCTAAGGAATCCTAGAGGGAGCCCTAGTCGCAGTAAAATAGACCTTCACATAGCTGAAGGTAAAGCCTTCATATGTTGTCCCAAATTCCCTAGTTGCAAGTCATGAAGGGACCCTAATTTGATGTCCCAAGGGACCCTCAAACGCAGCAAGAAGAGAACCTTGATCTGGTGTCCATGGAGCTCCTAATATGCAATCCTTAAAGGTTCTAATATGTTGTCATCATGGATACTATAGGAGAAGAGCCCTATACGCTAGAAGTACAATGAGTAGATTTGGCCACAGGCAAAAGGGAGATGAATTACACTGTCATAATGAAGCCCTCAAACAATTAGGAAGAAATCTAAACGTATGGCTAAAGGGAGATTCCCTAACTGTTGTTTCAAATCACATTCATAAGCCCTAAACGTTGTCAAGAAGAGGTTATCTTCATACAAAGTGAAGGGTGACAAAGAAGCCGTTGTTTGTTGTAATAAGGTGTCTTAAATATGCTATCATTAAAGGCCTCAATCCGCAATTGAGGATGATTGTTATAGGAAACCCTTGTTGTTTCAAAACTAGAGGATGATCCGCAGCTTTAGGAGGATGGTCATAGGAAATACCAACAGCTGGTTGTTGTCCAGAAAGAAGCCTTACACAGTCACCTAACTATTGTTGTTGAAGGTGACAGTAGGGCCATGTTTGGGTATGATATACTCGGCAAAAGTATCCAATAAGGAGGAACTATGAGGCTGCTGCTTGAAGGCTGATTGGATCACTGTATGAAGGGACAAGGTTATAGTTAACTGATGGGCTAGGCCGCAGGCCATAGCCAGTAGTTGGAGGCCTCCTTAAGTGTTGTGTTCAGACCCTATAAGGCAAGGTATCGTTGGAGTAAAAATGTGCAAACAAGCTGCAGTCAATAGATGGACAGTGGGGTTGATTTAGAATGTTGTAGCTCATAGTGTTTGTGCTCTATTCAGTGTCCAGGTCTACTATGAAATTTTTTAGTCCTTTCAGCTTACACAAGTTGCCAGATGGGCAGACTTGACATGATCAGTGAAGCAGCAAAGGAGGAAGAGTGTTATCGAAGGAAAGCTTCAGTGTTCTGGGAAATTGGTTGAGTTGCTTTATGCTTATCATCTGCTGCATTGTGTTATCTTCATGGTGAAGATCTCTGATGTCTGATCTCTTATCTTGTCAAGTCAAAGTGTTGACTTCTGATGTATATGTACTATCTCTCTCTGCTGAACTATTGAAGAACATATAAGAATAATTGACCAAGGGTTTCCCCACATTGGGGTTTTTCCCTGTCTAGCACCACATCTTGTGTCCTCTTGTCTTGGCCTGTCTTCTGCGATTTATGTTTATGTTCTATCTACAGTTTACTTTAATGTTGATGTGATTGCTAATCTCAAAAAGATATTGTGAAAAATGAAATAAATTTCTCTAAGCATAGAACATACCTAAAATTAACATGGTATCGGAGTTGAGGTGAAGACAAAGCCCAAGCAAGAGTGAAAGAGCAATCACCGAAGGTAGTTGGGAAAGGAAAAAAGGATCAATGGGTTCCTCCTCCCTCTTCAAATTCACCAAGGGTGAAGTCGAAGCAGAGAATATTATCAGAATGGCGTAGCGGAAGTTTCTAATGGCTTACCTGAACATCACTTCTATGGGAAGTCTGGATCTAAGGGAGGAATAAAAGGCAGATATGCCTTGGTTGAAATAAGTTCAGCCATTATGCGAAGGAGTGTCCGAATGGTAGAGACACATCACTTGATGATGATAACAATCATTCCAAGGACATCTTCAATGATCAAGGGAATGAGAATGCAGGTCATCAAGGAAATGCCCGACTCTTCAGAGAAAGCAAGGAACCCTATGTATGAAGAACCAAATGTTGTTTCTGATAAGATAGAGAAGCGTTATCTTGTATTGTCCCTCTCCTTCAGATTATTTGGGGATCTGGCTTATTGATTGTAGTGCTTCAAGGCACTCCATCAGATAGAAGGGTGATCTCTCTCTAATTTGGTAGAGATGGAAACATTCGTGGGACCATACTTGGAGCTAATGCCACCTTTCCTGAAAAGGGTGCTACCCCTCAATTGAATGAGGGTAACTCGATTCATTTAGAGAATCTCTTTTATGTACCTAATCGCAAGAAGAACTTGGTGTCCATTTCGGCAATGGAAGTCAAAGGTTTCAGGGTGGCATTCATCGATGGAAAGGTACGTGTTTGAAAATAGAATTTTCAAAGATGCTTTTACTCATGGGTTTAGGGTTGGAAATTTGTATCAAATTGCATAAATTCCATTGGGGACCATGTCATTTGACACATAGCACTGGAGGTTTATGAGTCAGATGATGACAAAGATGCATGAATTCAAAAGGAGCATGAAGGTACATGTCTGAGATGTACCGAAGGAAAATCTTACAAGGGGACCATTCCTCTCATATAGCAGGTCCATAGGTTTGGAACAGCCCGAGGAGGTTTGAGATTCATGGTCGGGAATGTCATGTGTGTAGGTGGAAGAAAGTCCTTTATGGCTTGAAGCAAATCACCCTAGGTTTAATATGAGAGGATTTATAGATGTCAGATGAGGCTGAGATTCACTAAGAGTGAATTCAATCCAATCCATTGTTTGAAGGTTATGGATGATAGACCTCTGAGAATGACCTATTTCTGATAGGTGAAAACCCTCTCACTTGCAGAAGTAAGAGGGAGTTGGATTCTGAATATGGAATGGTAAACTGTAAGCCCATGACTATCTCAAGGATCTTAAATTTCAGAAGTTATATGATGGTGATGCTGGACCAGATTTGGGAAATGCCTCTGAGTTTCATAAACTCATTTGCATTGATGTTCTTGGTGAACTTCCGTCTGGACATATTTTTTGCAGCTAGCATGGTGAGCTCATATTTGGTTGAGCCTCACTGAATTGGTGCCAGGAATCTTCTGAGATATCTTCGGGGCACAATCTCTCATGAATTGAGATACACTGCCGGAAATATGTAGCTACATGATTATTCGAATGCTGATTGCATTGGTAGTATGGAGGATCACTAGAGCACTTCTTAGTGTTGGTTCTTTTGGGTTTTGCTTCGATATCATGGATGAGCAGGAAGCAGAAGTCGGTTGCTAGAAGCACAGCCGAGACCGAATACTTAGCCACAAGTATGATCTCATATGAAGCTGCCTAGTTGTTGAAGATCTTCAGTGATTTGTTTGTACACATGATGAATACCACCGTGATCCTCCGTGACAACCAGGGGGGATTCGATTGTTGAGGAATCCTATATTCAATGATTTCTCCAGAAGATAGACATCAGATACTACCTTATATGGAATATGGTAAGTCGATGATGGAGGAGGATCCATCGCATTGAGACTTATGTATAGGTCAAAGACATTTTGTCAAAGCCCTGGGGAAAGGTCAAACCTATGACTTTCCTAAACAACTTGGAGTCGTTGAGAGAGAATGTTGCATGCATTGAGCTCTGGGATCTCTGGGGGGCTTGGTGTACTTACTGGAGCAACACATGACCATATGGTGATTCACGATCCCCTAATGATGTGTTGTGTATAGGGTGAATAGCTCAGCCTTCCCCTATGATACCCTAAGGCGACTTTGGGACAGGATGATTCATTCTCCTGTGAGCCAGGATGATTCGTTCTCCTGTGAGCGAGGATGATTAGTTCTCATGTAGGATGGGATGATTAGTTCTCTTGTCGAGGCATCCTACCCATGCAGTTTGGGACTCATGGGAAGTACCTATCATCTTATCAATGAGTAGGGAAATGGGGTTAGGGACCATTAGTAGTACTATCGATGGAAACATCGTTTTATCTACTGTACTCCCTATGCTAGGATGAACTCCATTGATCTGGGATTAGTATGAGTGGTTTGAGACACTCTCTTGTGATATTGATCTGGGATCAATGGAATTGACTTCAGGTTAGTAAGAGTGGTATGACACACTCTCCTCATATGGAACTGACTTCGGGTCACTAGAGAATGGTATGAGACATTCTCGATCAATTCTTCTTCTTCATGGTTCAACAAAGCAGAGCAGAGTAGTGAAAGGAATTGATAACATAGCAGAGCAGAGCAGTGCAAGGTACTGATAGCAGAGTAGTGAAAGGAACTGATAGCATAGCAGAGAAGAGCAGTGCAAGGTACTGATAGCAGAGATAGTACAATCAGACATATGGATCAGTGGATGGAGTTCTCCCTAGTTGAGAGGGAATGTTAAAATTGGCAACTAGG
This sequence comes from Pinus taeda, assembly GCA_000404065.3. NCBI lineage: Eukaryota > Viridiplantae > Streptophyta > Pinopsida > Pinales > Pinaceae > Pinus > Pinus taeda. The sequence continues at coordinate 66,528 of APFE030274498.1, read as the reverse complement.
TCCAAACTCCATGTGGGTCATCTTATTAATGGCAGTTGATATTTTTTTTGGATCCCTCTCATCGAGAGGTGTAGGATTTATTTAAAGATCATCTGATTCCGATAAGTATTCATGGAGATATGAATTTATTAGTGTTATGGGACAATTCGTTAAGGTCAGCCAACAACCAAATAAACCCCACTTGTGCTCAAATTTTTAGTGTAAATAGGAGAGGTCTTCAAGTCATTTAATACTCATCTCTTATGATATCACTCTCCACTTGTTTGGGTTTTTGGTGGAAGGGGAGGTCTAGAGGAGATGTATTCTACGCAGCCCTAAAGGAGAAGTCTTGAACGTGCCCTAGTCATAGTCAAGAAGGGCAGTGAATTGTAAGACCTCAATGCAGCCAAGGAAAGGCTCTCAAGTCTAAGGGAGCTTCAACGCAAATCTAAGGAATCCTGGAGGGATCCCTAGCCACAGTAAAAGAGGCCTTCACATAGCTGAAGGTAAAGCCCTCATATGCTGTCCCAAATTCCCTAGTCGCAGGTCATGAAGGACCCTAATTTGCTGTCTCAAGAGACCCTCGAACGTAGCAAGAAGATAACCTTGGTCTAGTGTCTATGGCACTCCTAATCCTCAATCTTTAAAGGTTCTAATATGCTGTCATAATGGAGACTCTAGGAGAAGAGTCCTATACGCTGGAAATACAGTGAGGAGATCTCGTCGCAAGCAAAAGGGAGATGAATTATTCTATCATATTAAAGCCGTCAAATAGTTATGAATAAATCTAAACATAGGGCTAAAGGGAGATTCCCTAACTATTGTTTCAAAGCACAGTCATAAGCCCTAAATGTTGTCAAGAATAGGTGATCTTCATACGCAGTGAAGGGTGACAAAGAAGCCCTTGCTTGTTGTAATAAGGTGTCTTAAATACACTATCATTAAAGGCCTCAATCCACAATTGAGGATGATTGTTCTAGGAAGCCCTTACTTGGTGTTTCACAGCTAGAGGATGATCCGCAGCTTTAGGAGGATGGTCATAGGCAATACTAATAGTTGGTTGTTGTCTAGAAAGAAGCCTTATACAATCACCTAGCTGTTGTTGCTGAAGGTGACAACAGGGCCATGTTTGGGTATGATATGTTGGGAAAAAGTATCCAATAAGGAGGAACTATGAGGCTGTTGCTTGAAGGCTGATTCGATCACTGTATGAAGGGACAAGGTTACAGTTAACTATTGGGCTAGGCCACAGGCCATAGCCAGTGGTTGGAGGCCTCCATAAGTGTTGTGTTAAGACTCTATAAGGCAGGGTATCATTGGAGTAAATATGTGCATACAAGCTACAGTCAATAGATGGACTACGGGGTTGATTAGAATGTTGTAGCTCATAGTGTTTGTGATTTATTCAGTGTCCGTGTCTGCTATGAAATGATTCAGTCCTTTCAGCTTACATAAGTTTCCAAATGGGCAGACTTATCATGATCAGTGAAGTAGCAAAGGAGGAAGAGCGTTATAGAAGGAAAGCTTCAGTATTTTGGGCAATTGGTTTAGCTGCTCTAGGCCCATCATCTGCTGCATTGTGTTATCTTCATGGTGAAGATCTCTAATGTTTGATCTCTTATTTTGTCAAGTCAAAGTGTTAGCTTCTAATGTATATGTACTATCTCTCTCTTCTGAACTATTGAAGAACATATAAGAAGAATTGATCAAGGGTTTCCCCATATTGGGGTTTGTCCTTGGCTAGCGCCACATCTTGTGTCCTCTTTTCTTGGCTTGTCTTCTGCGATTTATGTTTATGTTCTATTTGCAGCTTACTTTAATGTTGATGTGATTGCTAATCTCAAAAAGATATTGTGAAAATTGAAATAAATTGCTCTAAGCATAAAACATACCTAAAATTAACAGTCACACCAGTTCAGGAGTCCACACTATAGGGCCTTCAAGCCTCCACGTTCCTTGACTATTAGCTAATTTAGACAACAGCTTGTGTAGTTCGTTAGGGAAGAAATAGACGAACATGTCAGTTTCTTTTGTGTATAGGTATCTCTGCAACCACTTCTCTTTGTATAATTTAGGACTCTTGTTCTCTTGAGCCATGAATGCATGCAATTTCTAATCGATCCAATTATCAACCTCTTTCTTTGTAGGAAACCATTTATCACACATCTCTCAGACAGATCCCGGTCCCGACAACAGAACCATTTGTTGGATTAAGGAAGCCTGACCCAGGTTCAAAGTTATTCACGCCAATGTACAAAACCCTAACTGCGGGCCCTTTCGGCAACAACCTGTGTAGTGCGGGCTACAGTCTCACCCGAAGAAGTATTGGGGGATGTTAGAACCAAGTTTCTGCATCCAAGGACATGTGATAGTGGTCTTAAGCCTTTATAGCTCAGATCTGCCTTTGTGCAGATCAATGTTCTTTTAGGGCTCGCTACTGCAATCCTAAGGAAACAGCTTCTAGACCTTCATGAAGGTCTGCGATTAGAATTTATAGACCCTGAAGAAGCAGTCTATCCACTTCCACGCACTATTTATTAACCCTTGATCTGCCTTTGCACAGATCCACCCAATTCATTAGAAATCATAACAGAACTAACCCTTAACTTCACGACAACAGATAATTACTTAAGTCGTGCATAAATATGATAGATTCAGTATATTCGTGCAACATTTATACATTATTCCACATAAAACATATTATTGAGTGACAAAACGTAACATAAAAAAATTAACAATAACACCCAGGTGCAAGATATTTCTTCAAAATCAGTCTTTATTCAATTCCAACGTTTAGATTACAGACTTCTTCACCCTGCACACTCAATTGCAGGGGTCTGCACATTCAGCTACGGACTTACCAAGGCCTCCTACACACTCATCTATAGGATCATTTCCCTTTCGCCTAAGTACAGGAAGCAGAGCCTTCTTGTCCTAGCACTTTTCAAAAACAACAATTCTTATTCCAATTTCAAAATCCTTAGTTATATCTAAGACTCACTATGACTCAACTATTTATAGATTTCTTCAATACAATACCATGGTCCGCAAACCATTGGTGAATCTCAAAACCGACCTATTACATACCCAAACAAGAGGCTAAATCCCCTTTGACTCTTACTTATTTGCAGGCTCTGCATCCCCATTTTGCAAAGACTTTACATTCTTTACAAAATCTATTACAAATTTTGGTTAAACTAACAACAAAACTGACTTGAGGGACCCTATCCCAACACTTAGAATCGACATGCATAAGTTTCTCATGAGTAAATATTCAGTTAACTGGAGTAGCACTGGTTGAGTGCACTAATGCATCAACTAACTTTTAAACACTATTAGTTCCTCAAACAGTTTGAAACTAATTTAACTGGACTTAACTCAATAAACTGATCTAACTAATTACCACTCATACTTAACTCATCCTGGACCCCTATAATATAGGGATAACATATACATGACTTCAAAAATACTTCCAACTCGAAATTCCTAAGTTAACTAAGTCAACTCACTCTAGTTAACTATTACAAGATGCTATGAGAATAAAATTTTATTTTAATTCTCAGGTTAATTCAAGGACAAATTAAACTGGAATTTTTGGATTCTATTTTTATCATTTCTTGCTATTTTCAACAAGATGGTGATTTAGATTAGCAAAAATTTTCGAGAAGCCAACTTCTGACACCGTTTCTAGGCAAAAAAAGGACATGTCTTGAAAAACTAAAACATGGGTTTTGTGCAGAATGAGCCAATTTAGTTGCAATGAGGAAATTTATTCAAAACAATGCAAAATTTTGGAGAGATTTGAGGAAATTTAAAATGGAATGTTTTATATTTTTCGTTGCGACCAACAAATATATCAATTAAAAAAAAAGAATTTGAACTATCCATCAAATTAAGAAAGAGATCACTCATTTTGAACCTAAAACAATCTAGTTTTTTAAGTCATCACATTTCTCTAACAATTCTCTAATCTTTTTAATTAAGAAATAATTTACATTTCAATGATCACTTATGATTTGATTTATTTATTTGTTTTAGATGATTTATTTTCAAGTTTCTAATTGTCACTTCATTCTTTTCCTTATTGCAATCAAGCGATTGAGAAATATAAAAATACAAAAAAAAAATCTAAAACATTATCATTTTTTATTAGAGTTGTTTTCTTTCATAGAAATAGATTTCAAATGTTTTCTGGATTAAATTTACAAGATTTCATATATTAAATTTACTTACTTTTAATACATTAGATATTTCCCTGCTTTTATAGATTAAGTTTACAGGTTTTCCTAGATATTTTTTCAATGTTTTCCTAGATTAATTCTTCAATAATTTTCTAGATTAATATTTCATTTCATGTATTTTAATTTGTTTTTATAGAGTATAAATTTCTTTCATTACAATTTATTTTTTTTAGAATTGAAAAATAAACTCCTAGCATATACTTTGTCGTATACTTCACAAGTGTACGATCCCAGATTGACAATATAATATAAAATAAAATTAGATTACCCAATTAAATTACCCAACATTTTGGTGTTGTTTCCGGGGAAGTATACATAGGATTTAAGTTTGAATTTAGATTTCTTTTTAATTTATGCAACTTTGGAAAAGAGTTTTGGTAAGATGAGAGATAAGACCTTGCATATCACCATTGTGAGGTATCTCTTAACCTTAGTTGATGAATTGCACCTCATTCTTACTTTCATACACTTTTGGTTGCATAAGCTTAATTTCATTCATTTTAGAGTGCATTCTAGAGGTGGATTCATTGCAAGAAAAACTTCAAAAAAAAAATCAATTCCATAATCACCTACCATCCCCACTAGATCTTGTGGTTCAATAAGAATCATGTCATCATCCACATGATAAGTTCATACTTTTGCAGGTGGAATAAGAATACCTCCTGGAAGTGGAAGACGTGGTAGAGGAGGTAGATGAAATGGATGGAAATAATTACAATGAAGGATATCCTTTTGGATTTCCCATTCAGGATACTAATATAAATCTTAAAATGAAAAACACCTCACCTTTTATACTTCCCAAATTCCATGGTACGAGACCATAAGACCCGAAAATATTTCTTTTTGAATTTGAAATACTTTTTAGATCTTATGGCTACTTAGTAAATGCTCGAAAATTGAAATTGTTTCCTGCTATATTGAAAGTTAGAGCTCTTAAATGGTTCATGTGTTTAGGGACTAATTCAATAAGATCATGGGATGATATGAAAAAGATATTTCTAGAAAAATATAAAGACTATTGTATACATCATGATCTTAAAGAGGAAATATTTAAAATGAATCAAAAGGAAGATGAGAGGCTTGAGGATATGCTAGAGAGATTTATGTATAATGTCAAGAGGGAAAACTTGCATAATTCAAGATTTGATACAGTAAATACCTGCTTACTGATAGGAATTAGAGATGATTGGTTTGATCTTCTTAATACCGTGGGTAAAGGAGATGTTTCTCAATTATCATTTGAAGATATTTGTGAATTATGTAAGAAAATTTCAAGAGTGAAAACAAAGTATCGTAGATTCCATCAAGATCCAATAAGTAAGTCAGCATCATAGTTAATAAGTCGAGCTGAACTTGGCAATTTTCTTGATAATTTTAAAATAAATATTCATGGTAATTTAAGTGAACAGATTAATATGCTAAGAATTAAAAATAAGCAAAAAATTGTTCATATGTGCAAAATCACATGCTACTAAGGAATATTCATCATTACCATGGTTGAACACAATTTATAAAAATGATAACGGAGCAAATCAAACATTAGAGCAGCTCTGTTATGTAGTTCCAAGAAGGCCTTGGTAACCTTGTCAAATTGGTATGATGCAAGATCCTAGTTCACTATTTCAAGCTAATGCACAACAATCTCGATGTAATTGGAGCACATCATTTCCTTGGTAACCTTAGCCATCTCAATCATAATCTGAAAATCAATCTTGGAAAAAAGGTTGACAAGGGCCTTATGGAAGAAATCCACCATATCCTCAATATTTTCCTCACTATCCTCAATACCAATCTCAATGCTATCCTTACCATTCACCTCCACCACAAACTCATTTTCAACCTTAGTTGACCTCAATTCAACCTTTCTCATTACCACTTGTCCAATCACCCCAAAGACCCATTCCCACTCAACTACCTACACAACCATTTCTGATCCACAACAATAAAATAACTCAACCCATTTACAATTATGAGGTACAAAATATTCAAACAACTCCTCTTGATATAAATGATATTCATCTTAGATCAGGAAGAGTATTTCAAAAAAATGATTCTCCAATTGTCATTGAAGAACAACATCCTGAAGAAGAAGATATAGATGACATCTAAGAATCATGGATGCTCGTTGATGAAGAGAAGTTGTTGAAAACTAAGATTGAAGAGCTTCTTGCATCCCTATCACAAGATTCTATGAATGGGGATCACATCTCTGAAGACTTGCATGGAATTATAACATGAAGCCAAGGAAGACAAGATTACATTGAATCTTGGTTCAAGACAGTCATCAGATCCCAATTCTCAATTCTTCAATATTTTATGACATCATCTCAATCAAGGAATTTGGTCTCTCATATACTGGTATATATCAAAATTTATCTTTCAAACCTACATATGAGTTTATTTGCCATCATGTTATGCATATGGTTCCATTGGAAGTATTCCTATACTTGAAAGAAATTTTCTTTTTCAAAGTAGAGTAGGATAGAATAAAAGAAAAAAAAAAAGGAATATCTATCTATCTATCTATCTCTCTCTCTATATATATATATAAGAGAAGAAAAAAGAAAAAAGAAATATTGTTGTGAAAACTAGTTTACTAGCACAATTGAACACGAGCTTTGCTGAAAACCAGACAACTGACAAGCAAAGTTCAAAATAAGTTATGTAATTTCATGTTGGTTTCAATCTTTCATTATAGTTCTTCAAATTATTTTTGGTTCTATGCTTGGGTTGGATGATGTGGGATTCCTTAAGGCCCACCTTCCAACAAATTTTATCCCATCGAATTCAACACATTTATTCATACTTGTCAAGATAATCTCTTGTACCTTGACACTCATTTACGTTATTGGTGAGTTGTCTCGCATTAGTTAACGATTGACATAATGTTCGGTAATCCAATGAATTCTTTCAATGCTCGACTTCAACTAAATTCATTCACATAGATTGAATTGTATTAATCAACGTTATATGTGAAGACTAAATGGTTTATTATATCAACACAAACTTATAACAGTGTTCCAATAAATCAAGGTTCAGTTCCTAGTTCCAATAATAAGAAGACACAAAGGCTCCAATTTCATATTTCATCCTTTATTCATACAAGCAAGAGAAAAGGAGAAGTATATATGATTCTTTCACCTCACATTCCATGATCAGTAGTAACAACCAAGATATCCCAAATGCATAGCCTATGGAATTTTCAGGTAGGTGAAGGTATGTTGTTTTATAATTTTTAAATAATAAATCCATACAGGTGAGGATAGTTTTAGAAGAGTAGGAATGACCTGTTATAGAGTTTTTTGTACCCAACGTTTCGGCCTACCAAGTGAGTCCATCATCAGGGGATGCATCAATAGATATTCTCCAAATCTTAATGATGTATCAAGAGCTATATTTAGGGTGTATATATATATTATATATATATATAATATATATATATATATATATATATAATATTATAAATATATTATATATTATAAATACATATACATATACATATACATATACATATACATTATATAGGTTATTAAAGAAAAATAAAATAAGAAATAGTCGGCTCTATCCTACTAGATTTATTTATTATATTATAATTTTTAATACTAATTATTTAATGTATTAATAGATAAATGGATACCTTAATTAATTGATTTTTATTAAATAGATAAATTATTATGTTTATATTTTGTTGATTATTTTCAATATTGGTTTAATTGATTCATGATTGATTTACTATAATTAATTAATTTCCTTGATTAAATAAATTAATTAATTTGTTTGATAAATAAATTAATTAATTTAATTATTTATTTTTTATTAATATAATCAATTTAGTAAATTATTAATTTATTAAAGTGATTATAAAGGGATTAATTACTTAATTTTTCTATTTTTTGAATTAATTATTATGTGTATTATTTTTATGTAAAACTAATTTTTAATTAATTTGGACTCACTTGGTAGTCCGAAATGTTGGGTACAAAAAACTTTATAATTTTTAATCAATAATTCCTTGAATGCTAAAAGATATGTATTTGGAAAATTTCCAAAAGGACATTTATTTCCCCATTTCTCAAAGATACAAAACAACTTTTTTTGGGGGGGATATTCATTACCATTTTTTCAATTCCATATTCCATAACCTCATATATTGTTGACTAACAAGATTCATCCAACTCACTATTGTTGCTCTTCAATTCAAAGATGAATATGTTTTGGAATGATTCAGATTATGAGCAAGATAAATTGATGTGTATAAAAATGGGTCTTCAATCTGAATGTATTTTCAATTATTCTTTGTTGCAGCAAGAAGAAAAGTAAAACAAAAGTGTTGCTACACAAGTACCAACACTCGCAATACTTGTGGTTTCCACACAAGACCAACCACCAGAGTTTCAACTTAAATATCTTTCAACGAAGCCTCCATAATAGCAAGCTCTAGAGAAAAATAAAGAATTGAATAAGACTTTGTAAAAGACGTGAATCTTGGAAAAGTATCTCACATCACAAAATTATTTGTTGATAAAACATAATATTTCACTCCAAAAGGCTATAGAAAATGAGATGAATTTAGTTCATGAGAACCAATGAAAGGTTGCATGGGGAATTGCAACATCTTCAGTTGGGGGGAAATGTTGGGTCTCCAAAATGTCATCTTTTCATTCACTTTTAACCATATTCCACTATATTATAACCTTACACTAAGACCATTTTCATGGTCATACATGGGTTTATCATTATTATTTTCCAAAACATTATTTTAGCATTTTGAGTGAATTTATGATTAAATATTAGAAAAATAACATGTATTCACTTATATATAAAAGTTGGATGAGTTTTGTGATGTATGTAGGCATATTTGAATATTCCAACAAAGTCATATTTGGATTCTAAGTCTCAAATTCAAATTTCCTCTTCAGACTCTTGAAGATTTGAGGGATATTTGAGATAATCATTCAAGCACATTTGATGGAGAAATATCATTAAAGTTTTGATAAGATTTCTTATCAAATATTTTAGAGATTTGTGAAAGGATATGTAGATATGTTACTTGCTAGATGTTAACACATGGTTGTAACCACATCATATATTTGTGGATCTAGCAGATATTTGTGGATTTACATTTATTAATTAGTTATCTTTTTTTTGTATAAATAGGAGTGTCTTCTTCATTTATAAGGATGAACTCTTGGAGCATAATTCCAAACTATGATGACGTAAAATAGATTTGATAAGTTCTTGTGTTATTGATTTTAAAGTTTCATATTCTTATTTTGTTGTAAGATATACTTTTATAATTCATGTAGTTTCATCATACATTTCTTTTTTTTAATTATTATTAGTTGTTTTATGTTTTAATTTAGTTTCTTTTTCATGTTAGCAATAACATTTTGTTTAAGTTGCAATTGTGAGCTTTAAACACTTGATCAAAGATGATGATTTAGATTAACAACAATTTTTTAGCAACCAACTTCTGAATGCAATTTCTAACTTTAAAAAGACAGATATTGAAAAACTAAAACAAGTGTTTTGTGTAGAATGAGCCAATTTAGTTGCAACATGGAAATTGCTTCAAAACTATGCACGATTTTGGAGATATTAGAGGATCTTTAAAATCTAATTTTTTAGATTTCATGTTGCGTCCAACAAATATATCAATAGAAAAAATAATTTGAATTGTCCATTAAATTAAGAAAGAGATCACTCATTTTGAACCTAAATCAATCTAGTTTTTTAAGTCATCATAATTATCTAACAATTCTATAATTAATAGAAATAATTTACATTTAGGATTTAATTTATTTATATGTTTTAGATGTTTTTTTTTTCAAGCTTCCAATCGTCTCTTCATTCTTTTCCATATTGCAATCAAGTGCTTGAGAAAAAAAATCTAAAACATTCTCATTTGTGATTAGAGTTTCTTTCTTTCATAGAATTAGATTTCAAATGTTTTATAGATTAAATTTACAAGCTTCCATATATTAAATTTACTTGCATTTATAGATTAGATATTTTCATTCTTTCATAGATTAAGTTTACATGCTTTCCTAGATTAAATTTTCAATGCTTTCCTAGATTATTTCTTCAATGCTTTTCTAGATTAATATTTCATTTGATGTCATTTAATTTGTTTTTATAGAGTAGAAATTTCTTTCATTGCAATTTTTTTTTTTTAGAATTGAAACTAAACTCCTAGCATATAATGTATCGTATACTTCACAAGTTTACGATCCCGTATTGACAATGTAATTGAAAGTAATTTAAAGCATAATTAAATTATCCAACATTAATATTCCCATTATTGAATTATAAAATGTTGAATCTTAAGAGGATTTTATATGGATCCCTGTGTTTGAAAGGATAACTTGTTTGAGTAAGCTTGTAAGGGGGATTGGGAAGTTTCCTATATTTATTGAAATTAATGATTCAAACCCCCAATGTCCTAGTGGAACTACCGACTACCAAAGAAATTATGAGATGGGGGAGGAGGTACCAGACTATCCCAAGTATGGGATGTATACCATGTGAAAGGTCCTAATTGAAGGATGAGTCCTAGAGAGATCTCATGCGAAAAAGGTAGCACTCATGAGGAGAGGGTAGCCATTTTGTAACTAATTGGAGGTCGAGCATTAGTGAGAGTTTGAGTGGCTATGGATGTGAAACCTTGTGAAACCATTGTCTACTTTAGAGTGGTAATGAATTATGAGCCCATTGTGAGTAGGTGATTGATAATCCTACATTCGATAGTTATACCATAGAGTCCATGGTTGAATTGTGTTATCCAAGGAAAGAAGGGAGAAGGCCCTAAAATTGAGTTAGGTAGAAAAAGAGGAATTTGATTGTTTGGCTATTTTTGTGCACATGAAACAATTAAAAGAAGGAGAATCGTCAATGGATTGCATGAAGTAGTGAAGGGGTTTCCTTTTGTGCTATGCATGCCTTTAGTGGCCATATATAGTTATGTGATTAGCCCAGAAGCAATGCTTGAGAGGTAGCGTCCCTATTTTCTACAAGTGAAGGAGAATTTACTTCATACTATATACCTTGAATTGACCCTTTGTTGAAATTCCTTGGGTGAAATATCCTTCAAAAATGCAATCCATCTCAAGGTTGGCCAATTGCAAGAAACTTGCAGTGTAGTTGTGCCTACGGTTAGGTGAAGAGTGGTTATCGCTTGTTCAATTTCCAACAAGTTCAAAATGGAATAGATAAATTTATTACTCTCCTTATGAATAAAATGTTATTGTCATTCCATGCTTCATGATTTAGTTCTATGTTGTTATAGTATGTGCATGGGTAATGAAAAAATGGTAGTTTTTGTAATGTTATGTTGAATGAACATGAATAAGGAGTTGAGAATTAAGATGGTTTTCTTCAATGCTGATATGCATTATTTTATGAATAAATATTGTATGCAATGAAATCCTTTTGCTTATGTTAATTATGACCTTTATGTGCTATAGGTTCATAAATTGAAAGACTATCTTTCGTTGTAACAATTGTATATAGACATACATATATTTCTTGTTTCATAAACATTGTCATATTGAATCATTGTGTATATTATAGCATTGAAGTGGGACTTGTATAGTGATATGAGCTAAAGGCTTCATGGGATATTGTAGGTAAGCTAACATGTGACCTCTTTGTTGCATAAGTGATGGAGATGAGGAAGTTCATAGCTTTCTAGTTAAAGTAACTTAATATTTTTGTTTGGAAGCTATTGAAGAGCTCTAGAAAAAAGAAGTAACTTGGGCATAATTTATGGGTTTTATGAGAAACTTGGAGTTTGAAAGTCTTAGCCTTAGCCTTTGGTCACATGTTCTGATCAAAGTTAGGACCAAGATCTAGGTAGAAGGAGGGCTTACCGGGATGTCAAGGCCCCAAATTAATATAATATTTTCTCTTTTGAGAGTTGTTTGGTATGACATGGCTTCGACCGATGTACTATTATCTAATGGAAAAAAATATATTAATTGGGAACATTGCTTGATGCCCCTGGAGTATTAGAGCACCGATATTTTTGAGGGATGATGTCATGGTGAAGTTGGAAATAATGATGTGGTCGTTCTAGGTGAAGGACGCATGTCACCCAGATTTGGTGTTTTTGGCATGCCAACTAGGAAAATATGAGTGACACATGGAACACATAAGAGTGCCATATGATAGGTGACATGTTAGCATCTTCCATGCGTCTGGGGATGATTGGATGTTGGAGGATGATGTGGCAAGTTGAATTGTCATATTGGCATATAAAAATATCAATAATTTGTGAGGCTTGTACCTTGAAAAGTATTTGATATCCTAATATACCAACATACACAAAATTAGTGCCATGTGTTAGGCATGTTAGAAACATCCATGTATCAGATGTCGATTAGGTGTTAGAGATATGATGTGGCATGATGATCTATCATACAGGCCATTAGCCTATTCGAGAATTGCAACAATTTGAAGTTATATGGATTCACCAATATCCTAGTATCTTGGGTTGGGATATCATTATTGAAATATAATTTTTTTATATAATTAACAATATCAACATATTGTGATTTTATAGCAATAATCATATCGATATATTGGGATACAAAAACCCTAAAAGATATTGAAAAGGAATATTATATTGAAAACATTGATATGGCAGGGCTTCAATATGATAGGCAAGTTGAGGACATGGACCACTGCATGTGCCCAAAGGCCAACCCATGTTATCCATGTGAAATGCACAAATGCTAATCTGCTTCTTGAGGCGTAAATCTTAAAAATGGCATAACTTTATTCTTAGAGCTCAAAATAAGATGAAATTTATATCATTGAAAACTCTTGATGATTAGAAGACGATGGTAGTATTTGAAATATGATTCAAGGTGAAAGAGGAAAGAGGAAATTTTGATAACCCCATATTCATAATATACCTTAACTGTTGGGTATAATTACACCCCAAAATCCTAATATGACATTAGGCTGATGGGTGTGTTAAAAATTGGTATCAAAGTTGTGGTGAAAACACTAGGCCTAGATGATTAGAATTACACCATAGGGATAAATTTGGAGCTCTAGTGCAAAGAGTTGTTTGAGCTTATGGTTCAAAACTTGGCCTAAATGAGCTTGGAATACAAAACTAATTTGAATATATATTGTGATGACCTTGTTGATTTTAAAAATTTCTAATTTATTTAACTTATATCTAAATGTGTTTGGCAATAGATTTAGTCTAGCCTAAGCTAGTGTTAGTGTATCCAAGATAACTTAGTATGTTTGATTATTATTTACAATTATTTTACACTAATGGCTGTGTTATTCCAACATATGAGGAGATAAGCTTCCAATAGAAAGAAAAAAAGGAATGTACAATATAATTCCAAACTATGATGACGTAAAATAGATTTGATAAGTTCTTGTGTTATTGATTTTAAAGTTTCATATTATTATTTTGTTGTAAGATATACTTTTATAATTCATGTAGTTTCATCATACATTTCTTTTTTTTAATTATTATTAGTTGTTTTATGTTTTAATTTAGTTTCTTTTTCATGTTAGCAATAACATTTTGTTTAAGTTGCAATTGTGAGCTTTAAACACTTGATCAAAGATGATGATTTAGATTAACAACAATTTTTTAGCAACCAACTTCTGAATGCAATTTCTATCTTTAAAAAGACAGATATTGAAAAACTAAAACAAGTGTTTTGTGTAGAATGAGCCAATTTAGTTGCAACATGGAAATTGCTTCAAAACAATGCACGATTTTGGAGATATTCGAGGATCTTTAAAATCTAATTTTTTAGATTTCATGTTGCGTCCAACAAATATATCAATAGAAAAAATAATTTGAATTGTCCATTAAATTAAGAAAGAGATCACTCATTTTGAACCTAAATCAATCTAGTTTTTTATGTCATCATAATTATCTAACAATTCTATAATTAATAGAAATAATTTACATTTAGGATTTAATTTATTTATATGTTTTAGATGTTTTTTTTTTCAAGCTTCCAATCGTCTCTTCATTCTTTTCCATATTGCAATCAAGTGCTTGAGAAAAAAAATCTAAAACATTCTCATTTGTGATTAGAGTTTCTTTCTTTCATAGAATTAGATTTCAAATGTTTTATAGATTAAATTTACAAGCTTCCATATATTAAATTTACTTGCATTTATAGATTAGATATTTTCATTCTTTCATAGATTAAGTTTACATGCTTTCCTAGATTAAATTTTCAATGCTTTCCTAGATTATTTCTTCAATGCTTTTCTAGATTAATATTTCATTTGATGTCATTTAATTTGTTTTTATAGAGTAGAAATTTCTTTCATTGCAATTTTTTTTTTTTAGAATTGAAACTAAACTCCTAGCATATAATGTATCGTATACTTCACAAGTTTACGATCCCGTATTGACAATGTAATTGAAAGTAATTTAAAGCATAATTAAATTATCCAACATTAATATTCCCATTATTGAATTATAAAATGTTGAATCTTAAGAGGATTTTATATGGATCCCTGTGTTTGAAAGGATAACTTGTTTGAGTAAGCTTGTAAGGGGGATTGGGAAGTTTCCTATATTTATTGAAATTAATGATTCAAACCCCCAATGTCCTAGTGGAACTACCGACTACCAAAGAAATTATGAGATGGGGGAGGAGGTACCAGACTATCCCAAGTATGGGATGTATACCATGTGAAAGGTCCTAATTGAAGGATGAGTCCTAGAGAGATCTCATGCGAAAAAGGTAGCACTCATGAGGAGAGGGTAGCCATTTTGTAACTAATTGGAGGTCGAGCATTAGTGAGAGTTTGAGTGGCTATGGATGTGAAACCTTGTGAACCCATTGTCTACTTTAGAGTGGTAATGAATTATGAGCCCATTGTGAGTAGGTGATTGATAATCCTACATTCGATAGTTATACCATAGAGTCCATGGTTGAATTGTGTTATCCAAGGAAAGAAGGGAGAAGGCCCTAAAATTGAGTTAGGTAGAAAAAGAGGAATTTGATTGTTTGGCTATTTTGGTGCACATGAAACAATTAAAAGAAGGAGAATCGTCAATGGATTGCATGAAGTAGTGAAGGGGTTTCCTTTTGTGCTATGCATGCCTTTAGTGGCCATATATAGTTATGTGATTAGCCCAGAAGCAATGCTTGAGAGGTAGCGTCCCTATTTTCTACAAGTGAAGGAGAATTTACTTCATACTATATACCTTGAATTGACCCTTTGTTGAAATTCCTTGGGTGAAATATCCTTCAAAAATTCAATCCATCTCAAGGTTGGCCAATTGCAAGAAACTTGCAGTGTAGTTGTGCCTACGGTTAGGTGAAGAGTGGTTATCGCTTGTTCAATTTCCAACAAGTTCAAAATGGAATAGATAAATTTATTACTCTCCTTATGAATAAAATGTTATTGTCATTCCATACTTCATGATTTAGTTCTATGTTGTTATAGTATGTGCATGGGTAATGAAAAAATGGTAGTTTTTGTAATGTTATGTTTAATGAACATGAATAAGGAGTTGAGAATTAAGATGGTTTTCTTCAATGCTGATATGCATTATTTTATGAATGAATATTGTATGCAATGAAATCCTTTTGCTTATGTTAATTATGACCTTTATGTGCTATAGGTTCATAAATTGAAAGACTATCTTTCGTTGTAACAATTGTATATAGACATACATATATTTCTTGTTTCATAAACATTGTCATATTGAATCATTGTGTATATTATAGCATTGAAGTGGGACTTGTATAGTGATATGAGCTAAAGGCTTCATGGGATATTGTAGGTAAGCTAACATGTGACCTCTTTGTTGCATAAGTAATGGAGATGAGGAAGTTCATAGCTTTCTAGTTAAAGTAACTTAATATTTTTGTTTGGAAGCTATTGAAGAGCTCTAGAAAAAAGAAGTAACTTGGGCATAATTTATGGGTTTTATGAGAAACTTGGAGTTTGAAAGTCTTAGCCTTAGCATTTGGTCACATGTTCTGATCAAAGTTAAGACCAAGATCTAGGTAGAAGGAGGGCTTACCGGGATGTCAAGGCCCCAAATTAATATAATATTTTCTCTTTTGAGAGTTGTTTGGTATGACATGGCTTCGACCGATGTACTATTATCTAATGGAAAAAAATATATTAATTGGGAACATTGCTTGACGCCCCTGGAGTATTAGAGCACCGATATTTTTGAGGGATGATGTCATGGTGAAGTTGGAAATAATGATGTGGTAGTTCTAGGTGAAGGACGCATGTCACCCAGATTTGGTGTTTTTGGCATGCCAACTAGGAAAATATGAGTGACACATGGAACACATAAGAGTGCCATATGATAGGTGACATGTTAGCATCTTCCATGCGTCTGGGGATGATTGGATGTTGGAGGATAATGTGGCAAGTTGAATTGTCATATTGGCATATAAAAATATCAATACTTTGTGAGGCTTGTACCTTGAAAAGTATTTGATATCCTAATATACCAACATACACAAAATTAGTGCCATGTGTTAGGCATGTTAGAAACATCCATGTATCAGATGTCGATTAGGTGTTAGAGATATGATGTGGCATGATGATCTATCATACAGGCCATTAGCCTATTCGAGAATTGCAACAATTTGAAGTTATATGGATTCACCAATATCCTAGTATCTTGGGTTGGGATATCATTATTGAAATATATTTTTTTTATATAATTAACAATATCAACATATTGTGATTTTATAGCAATAATCATATCAATATTTTGGGATACAAAAACCCTAAAAGATATTGAAAAGGAATATTATATTGAAAACATTGATATGGCAGGGCTTCAATATGATAGGCAAGTCGAGGACATGGACCACTGCATGTGCCCAAAGGCCAACCCATGTTATCCATGTGAAATGCACAAATGCTAATCTACTTCTTGAGGCGTAAATCTTAAAAATGGCATAACTTTATTCTTAGAGCTCAAAATAAGATGAAATTTATATCATTGAAAACTCTTGATGATTAGAAGACGATGGTAGTATTTGAAATATGATTCAAGGTGAAAGAGGAAAGAGGAAATTTTGATAACCCCATATTCATAATATACCTTAACTGTTGGGTATAATTACACCCCAAAATCCTAATATGACATTAGGCTGATGGGTGTGTTAAAAATTGGTATCAAAGTTGTGGTGAAAACACTAGGCCTAGATGATTAGAATTACACCATAGGGATAAATTTGGAGCTCTAGTGCAAAGAGTTGTTTGAGCTTATGGTTCAAAACTTGGCCTAAATGAGCTTGGAATACAAAACTAATTTGAATATATATTGTGATGACCTTGTTGATTTTAAAAATTGCTAATTTATTTAACTTATATCTAAATGTGTTTGGCAATAGATTTAGTCTAGCCTAAGCTAGTGTTAGTGTATCCAAGATAACTTAGTATGTTTGATTATTATTTACAATTATTTTAGACTAATGGCTGTGTTATTCCAACATATGAGGAGATAAGCTTCCAATAGAAAGAAAAAAAGGAATGTACAATATAATTCCAAACTATGATGACGTAAAATAGATTTGATAAGTTCTTGTGTTATTGATTTTAAACTTTCATATTCTTATTTTGTTGTAAGATATAATTTTATAATTCATGTAGTTTCATCATACATTTTTTTTTTTAATTATTATTAGTTGTTTTATGTTTTAATTTAGTTTCTTTTTCATGTTAGCAATAACATTTTGTTTAAGTTGCAATTGTGAGCTTTAAACACTTGATCAAAGATGATGATTTAGATTAACAACAATTTTTTAGCAACCAACTTCTGAATGCAATTTCTATCCTTAAAAAGACAGATATTGAAAAACTAAAACAAGTGTTTTGTGTAGAATGAGCCAATTTAGTTGCAACATGGAAATTGCTTCAAAACAATGCACGATTTTGGAGATATTCGAGGATCTTTAAAATCTAATTTTTTAGATTTCATGTTGCGTCCAACAAATATATCAATAGAAAAAATAATTTGAATTGTCCATTAAATTAAGAAAGAGATCACTCATTTTGAACCTAAATCAATCTAGTTTTTTATGTCATCATAATTATCTAACAATTCTATAATTAATAGAAATAATTTACATTTAGGATTTAATTTATTTATATGTTTTAGATGTTTTTTTTTTCAAGCTTCCAATCGTCTCTTCATTCTTTTCCATATTGCAATCAAGTGCTTGAGAAAAAAAATCTAAAACATTCTCATTTGTGATTAGAGTTTCTTTCTTTCATAGAATTAGATTTCAAATGTTTTATAGATTAAATTTACAAGCTTCCATATATTAAATTTACTTGCATTTATAGATTAGATATTTTCATTCTTTCATAGATTAAGTTTACATGCTTTCCTAGATTAAATTTTCAATGCTTTCCTAGATTATTTCTTCAATGCTTTTCTAGATTAATATTTCATTTGATGTCATTTAATTTGTTTTTATAGAGTAGAAATTTCTTTCATTGCAATTTTTTTTTTTTAGAATTGAAACTAAACTCCTAGCATATAATGTATCGTATACTTCACAAGTTTACGATCCCGTATCGACAATGTAATGGAAAGTAATTTAAAGCATAATTAAATTATCCAACATTAATATTCCCATTATTGAATTATAAAATGTTGAATCTTAAGAGGAGATTATATGGATCCCTGTGTTTGAAAGGATAACTTGTTTGAGTAAGCTTGTAAGGGGGATTGGGAAGTTTCCTATATTTATTGAAATTAATGATTCAAACCCCCAATGTCCTAGTGGAACTACCGACTACCAAAGAAATTATGAGATGGGGGAGGAGGTACCAGACTATCCCAAGTATGGGATGTATACCATGTGAAAGGTCCTAATTGAAGGATGAGTCCTAGAGAGATCTCATGCGAAAAAGGTAGCACTCATGAGGAGAGGGTAGCCATTTTGTAACTAATTGGAGGTCGAGCATTAGTGAGAGTTTGAGTGGCTATGGATGTGAAACCTTGTGAACCCATTGTCTACTTTAGAGTGGTAATGAATTATGAGCCCATTGTGAGTAGGTGATTGATAATCCTACATTCGATAGTTATACCATAGAGTCCATGGTTGAATTGTGTTATCCAAGGAAAGAAGGGAGAAGGCCCTAAAATTGAGTTAGGTAGAAAAAGAGGAATTTGATTGTTTGGCTATTTTTGTGCACATGAAACAATTAAAAGAAGGAGAATCGTCAATGGATTGCATGAAGTAGTGAAGGGGTTTCCTTTTGTGCTATGCATGCCTTTAGTGGCCATATATAGTTATGTGATTAGCCCAGAAGCAATGCTTGAGAGGTAGCGTCCCTATTTTCTACAAGTGAAGGAGAATTTACTTCATACTATATACCTTGAATTGACCCTTTGTTGAAATTCCTTGGGTGAAATATCCTTCAAAAATTCAATCCATCTCAAGGTTGGCCAATTGCAAGAAACTTGCAGTGTAGTTGTGCCTACGGTTAGGTGAAGAGTGGTTATCGCTTGTTCAATTTCCAACAAGTTCAAAATGGAATAGATAAATTTATTACTCTCCTTATGAATAAAATGTTATTGTCATTCCATACTTCATGATTTAGTTCTATGTTGTTATAGTATGTGCATGGGTAATGAAAAAATGGTAGTTTTTGTAATGTTATGTTTAATGAACATGAATAAGGAGTTGAGAATTAAGATGGTTTTCTTCAATGCTGATATGCATTATTTTATGAATGAATATTGTATGCAATGAAATCCTTTTGCTTATGTTAATTATGACCTTTATGTGCTATAGGTTCATAAATTGAAAGACTATCTTTCGTTGTAACAATTGTATATAGACATACATATATTTCTTGTTTCATAAACATTGTCATATTGAATCATTGTGTATATTATAGCATTGAAGTGGGACTTGTATAGTGATATGAGCTAGAGGCTTCATGGGATATTGTAGGTAAGCTAACATGTGACCTCTTTGTTGCATGAGTGATGGAGATGAGGAAGTTCATAGCTTTCTAGTTAAAGTAACTTAATATTTTTGTTTGGAAGCTATTGAAGAGCTATAGAAAAAAGAAGTAACTTGGGCATAATTTATGGGTTTTATGAGAAACTTGGAGTTTGAAAGTCTTAGCCTTAGCCTTTGGTCACATGTTCTGATCAAAGTTAGGACCAAGATCTAGGTAGAAGGAGGGCTTACCGGGATGTCAAGGCCCCAAATTAATATAATATTTTCTCTTTTGAGAGTTGTTTGGTATGACATGGCTTCGACCGATGTACTATTATCTAATGGAAAAAAATATATTAATTGGGAACATTGCTTGATGCCCCTGGAGTATTAGAGCACCGATATGTTTGAGGGATGATGTCATGGTGAAGTTGGAAATAATGATGTGGTAGTTCTAGGTGAAGGACGCATGTCACCCAGATTTGGTGTTTTTGGCATGCCAACTAGGAAAATATGAGTGACACATGGAACACATAAGAGTGCCATATGATAGGTGACATGTTAGCATCTTCCATGCGTCTGGGGATGATTGGATGTTGGAGGATGATGTGGCAAGTTGAATTGTCATATTGGCATATAAACATATCAATACTTTGTGAGGCTTGTACCTTGAAAAGTATTTGATATCCTAATATACCAACATACACAAAATTAGTGCCATGTGTTAGGCATGTTAGAAACATCCATGTATCAGATGTCGATTAGGTGTTAGAGATATGATGTGGCATGATGATCTATCATACAGGCCATTAGCCTATTCTAGAATTGCAACAATTTGAAGTTATATGGATTCACGAATATCCTAGTATCTTGGGTTGGGATATCATTATTGAAATATAATTTTTTTATATAATTAACAATATCAACATATTGTAATTTTATAGCAATAATCATATCGATATATTGGGATACAAAAACCCTAAAAGATATTGAAAAGGAATATTATATTGAAAACATTGATATGGCAGGGCTTCAATATGATAGGCAAGTCGAGGACATGGACCACTGCATGTGCCCAAAGGCCAACCCATGTTATCCATGTGAAATGCAAAAATGCTAATCTGCTTCTTGAGGCGTAAATCTTAAAAATGGCATAACTTTATTCTTAGAGCTCAAAATAAGATGAAATTTATATCATTGAAAACTCTTGATGATTAGAAGACGATGGTAGTATTTGAAATATGATTCAAGGTGAAAGAGGAAAGAGGAAATTTTGATAACCCCATATTCATAATATACCTTAACTGTTGGGTATAATTACACCCCAAAATCCTAATATGACATTAGGCTGATGGGTGTGTTAAAAATTGGTATCAAAGTTGTGGTGAAAACACTAGGCCTAGATGATTAGAATTACACCATAGGGATAAATTTGGAGCTCTAGTGCAAAGAGTTGTTTGAGCTTATGGTTCAAAACTTGGCCTAAATGAGCTTGGAATACAAAACTAATTTGAATATATATTGTGATGACCTTGTTGATTTTAAAAATTGCTAATTTATTTAACTTATATCTAAATGTGTTTGGCAATAGATTTAGTCTAGCCTAAGCTAGTGTTAGTGTATCCAAGATAACTTAGTATGTTTGATTATTATTTACAATTATTTTACACTAATGGTTGTGTTATTCCAACATATGAGGAGATAAGCTTCCAATAGAAAGAAAAAAAGTAATGTACAATATAATGGTCCATTATAGCTTGAGCATAACTTATCATAATAGAAATGAGGAGTCAAATGACAAGATAGAAGTAGAGACACTTCCTAACTAGATGGAGACCATTAGAAGCCTAATGGTTGAATTCATGAGTTATAATTATGATAATGAGAAAAATATTAGAACCAAAGAGAAGTAGGAAGAGGTAAATGTTGTGATATTAAAAACTCTATCAAAATTGCAATGACAAAAGCAACATGAACTAGGTGCTAATAATTTGGACATGCCTAGGCCCAAATAGGTCCATATCCCATATTAAAATCCAAAAGTATGGACCAAGGACGAACAAGGAAGAAGGGAGTAGATCAAGAAAGAGGTGTAGGAGTGCAAGAGAGGACACAACTAATGAGGATAACTCAATAGACACATATGAGGATGGAACTGACTATTTTGATAAATTTTCCAACACAACAACTAAATCGGGATGCATAAGAAAATGAATAAGGATGTTGGGAGGAGCTTATTATTAGAAGAATTTAAGAATCCAAAACCTCCTACCTTTGATGGGGAAGTTAGAAAGAGCGAAGAGGCTAAAGCATGGCTTTTGGGCCTAGTGAAATATTGCAGAGCACATAATTACTCGGAAACTATAAATGCATAAGTATCCATATCTAATATGAGAGGAAAGGCTGATATATGGTGGAAATATCTCAATAATGTCAAATAAATTTGAGAGAATAAGTTGAGCTAGAGTAAGTTTGAGAGGTTATTTATACATAAATACTTATCTAAAAGGTATTACGATGGGAAAACCAAGGAATTCCATGAGCACAAGATGGGACAACTTACTATGGATGCTTCTGCCAATAGGTTCAGAGAAATTTGAAGTGTGTACCTTATATTAGATATGAAAAGATAGAAATATAGTACTTCTCCTCTTCACTGCCACATTCTTATCAAGACCAAGTAGAATATGATGAACCTAAGATGCTAGAGTACACCATACATAAGGCTAAATATAACTATGACCACTCAAAGCATAATATTGAATTTCAGATAGAATGGAAAAATAAGGAAAAGACCAGCTAGGAAGAAGGGATCAACGTACTTACACTGTAGGAATGTTAGGAATATCATCAAATTCAACATACCAACTAAAAGTGAATTCTAGCATAAATTTATCATTCCAAGTGGGAATAAGCTAGTTTGACCAATAAAGGATGAGACTGAAGAAACAAGGAAAAATTCGCTGAAGTGTTGGGGGTGTGGGGAAGAGCATTTTTTAAGAGACTATCCACATTGAAAACAATATAGAAGAATGGTGTACAATGTCCAGGAGGATACTATACTTAATTATATGGCCCAAGTGTATCTTAGATCTATTCAACCATATAAAAAATGCAAGAAAAAATCAAGCCTCAGTGGTAGATATGGAAGGCATACTTTCCAACTACCCTATTTTAATTTTAATTGAACTAAGTTCTAATCTTATTTATGTCATTTCACAATTTTTTGAAGCCTATGTTGTATACAGAAAATAAATTCCAAGTCGTGGCTATTCCAATTAGCCATTGGGACCAAAAGGAAGGTGATTGATTCTATCATATTATGCTAGTTTGAGATGATTGGCATTCTTAAACAAGGAATTTTAAATGTATTACATTTTGGGTCATGTGAATTGCTAATTGAAATCGATTGGATGGACACGCATAGGAATTTTTTTTGTTATAATAAAATGTTAAGATGCAAAAATGACGAGGATCAAAGGCCACTGTAGGGAGTGCAAAATATTTTGTCTATGAGATATATTTCAACTCTGCAAATGATGAAAGTAATTGAAAGGGATGCCCCCTGTATGAAATATAAGTTACTGGTTCAATAGAGGATAATAAGTTGAAGATTTCAGATCAACCCATACTATAGGACTAGAACGATTTATTTATTACAAATACAACAAGATTTCCACCCAAGAGGGAAAATTATTTATCTATAGAGCTCACTCCAAGAATAGTTTTGTGTCCAAGACACCTTGTAGAATGAATACACTTGAGTTGGTGATCATGAAAATATTGTTGAAATAAATGTTGGACAAAGGATGCATTAGACCCAACGAGTCACCCTAGGCTACTCCATCATTGTTTTTTAAGAAGAAGGATGCTAGCCTTAGGCAGTGTATTAATTATATATAGTTGAATAAAGAAACTATTTAAAACAAGTATTCACTACCTAGGATTGATGATCTCTTTGACCAACTGAGAGGAGCCACACTATTTTCAAAAATAGATCTAAGATTAGTGTATCATCGAGACCGAATCAAGGATGAAGATATCCACAAGAATTCATTAAAGATGAGATATGGACGCTATGAGTTTATAATGTATCCTTTTGGGTTGACTAATGTTCCAACAACACTTATGTGTCTTATGAATATGTTATGCAACCAACTCACAAATAGATAGATCAACGACTTAAAAATTATCCTCTTCGAGAGGGGAACCTCCTTTAAATTGCATAAATGAAAAATTCTTAGATGATTCAAATGAAAAAGCCTCATTTCTATATATAGGAGTCTAAGGGGTCACAATATAATCAAATCCTACATAACAATAATAATGTAAGGGCACAATA
The DNA here is from genome assembly GCA_000404065.3 of Pinus taeda. Lineage (NCBI taxonomy): Eukaryota > Viridiplantae > Streptophyta > Pinopsida > Pinales > Pinaceae > Pinus > Pinus taeda. Next base: position 42,031 of record APFE030274498.1, on the reverse strand, counting down.
ATAACAATAGTGGGATTCTATGGGGAACAATAATAACATTATGGGGACTACATGGGCACAACAATAAAAATAAGGGGGTTACACTAACAATAACAATAAGGGGCTACACTAGTATTATAGGGACCTAACATTTCCCTCTCCTTCGAAAAATTGTTATCCTCAATTCTTAAGTAGTTATGGATGCTTCTGTATAAAATTCACATCCTCCCATGTGGAATCTTCAGCAGGTAATATAATTTATTCCACTTGATGAGATAATTTGAAATTGATGGATTTCGTAGTTGTCGGGTTCTTGTTTCTGTGACTTCTTCATGTTACAATATGATATTTCCTTCCTCGTTAATTTTTGGCATATTGTTTGAACTGGGATCTTGTCACCTATAACCTTCTTTAATAATGAAACATGGAAAACTAGGTGCATTCGAGAAGATGCAGGAAGCTCCAATTTGTATTCCATAGTACCAATCTTTTGCAACAACTTGTAAGGACCATAGTACTTTGGTGATAATTTATTATCCTTATTAGCTTGCTTGAGGGACATTTGTTTGTATGGTTGTAACCATAAAAATGCTCAGTCACCTACATCAAAACTTCTTTCACTGTGATGTTGATCGACATGTTGTTTCATTCAATTCCATGCCAAAGTGAGGTTATCCTTTAAGAATTGGAGAACCTATTGTTCATGCTTGATGTGATCTTCCATTGGTTGAACCTTAGAATTTTCTCTTAAAGATGATGTGATGGACAGTGGATGATATCCATAAAGTCCCATAAATGGGGTCATTTTTGTTGTAGTATGGAAGTAAGTGTTATACCACCACTCAGCCAAAGGTAACCATTTGACCCATTGTGTTTATTTATCATATACGAAGCAACAGAGATATCCTTCCAAACATTTATTCACTGTATCAGTTTTCCCATCAAATTGAGGATGATAAGATGAGCTATGAGCTAATTGAGTACCAAGACAAGAAAATAATTCCATCCAAAAAATTCTAGTAAAAATGGGATCTTTGTTGCTTACAATAATCTTTGGGTTTCCATGTAGCTTTTGAGTTATTTCCATAAATGCAATAGAAACTATAGTGGATTTAATAGATGAGATAATGCACAAAAGTGTGCATACTAGGTAATTCTATCAACTAATACCATGATGACACTCTTTCCTTCGTACTTGGGTAAAGTTGTGATAAAATCCAATGGGACCTCCTCCCAACTTTAACTTGGAATGGCTAAACGTTGTAACAGATTGTTGTAGTGACTACACCCACCCTCCCAAAAATTTCCTTAGCTTCATTTTGGAGCCTCCCTACCAACCATCCTTAGCAGCATCTATTGCACTATCCAAGTACATATGCTTTAGTTGAGTTTCAGTGGCTTTTCAGCTTGTGTCTACTAGTGTTTTTACCTCCCACTCACAAGTTGACATCCCAGAACTTGGTCATTATCTGTCTGTTGTGCTAACTTGGAAAATTGTACAAGTATGGATGGGAACTAGCCTTCCTCTCCATAATTGTGCAGACCATATAGGCAACCTGTTGCTCTCCAGAAGTGCACAGAGTAGCCCATCAATGGGCTTGCTCTCAAAATTTGTGCAGTTTTGGCTGACAACCAGGGCTTCAATCTAGAAATTACATAGATCTTGAGGGACAATAACACAAGCTCAAGCTAGAAACTGTGCAAAATTAACTCCAAGGCTTGCATTTTATTGCATGCTCCCAAGTTGATCAATTCCCTCAGGGAATGAGCAATCTTGATTTGCATGGATGGGCTTCTTTTTCCCGAAAAATAAAAAGAAAGAAAGAAAAAAACATCCCTATATTTTAGGGATCCATTATTAGAAGTTGGAGGTTACATGCAAAAGTTGTTTTAGAAACCTCCCACCAAGTGTCATTTTTTCCTAGATTTGCGTCATGCGTGTCATAAGCCTTGATCTTATCAAACTTATTTATTCAACACTTCAGATATCATTCCTCACATCGATCTCAGAGCTCTTACATACCACATCACATCTAGGAGCATTCGACACTCTCAGCTTAGCTTTTTCTAGGTAAGTCTGATTTTCATGTCTTTTGCTTCTTTTCTATTACTTTTTGTATTTCGATTTGTGTGAGTGTTTTTTTCTTGGTTTTTTTTTAACACTTATTGTTGTTTTAATGCATGTTAGCTCGTAGCAACACTGTTTCAGTTTTCCATTGCATCTCACTGTTGTCGCATGCATTACATTGTTTTTGCACTCATGATTGTCGTTGCAATGACTCGCTTCACACACTTACTTGTTTTCACGTTTACTGAATCCTGCACTTACTGTTTGCATGCATGATCATTTACTCTTGTTTGCACTCAATGTCTCCATGCATTCAACCTTTACATGTTTTTAGTCACCTGTCAGCGGGTCTGGGCTGCCTTGGCCTAGACCTTGCCTTTTCCGACTTACACTACGCATTTCTGAGAGTGAAGGCTCTGCCTTCCTCCCAGAAATTGTGCAAAACTTTCCCAACACTGGCCTCCAGGATTTCTCTGTGCAATTCTGAGAGGTAGTTCCCTACTAGCCCTCGGAATTGTGCAGATGCAATTTTCTTGGTAATTCTATCAACTAATACATGATGACACTCTTTCCTTCATACTTGGGTAAAGTTGTGATAAAATCCAATGGGACCTCCTCCCAACTTTAACTTGGAATGGCTAAACGTTGTAACAGATTGTTGTAGTGACTACACCCACCCTCCCAAAAATTTCCTTAGCTTCATTTTGGAGCCTCCCTACCAACCATCCTTAGCAGCATCTATTGCACTATCCAAGTAAATATGCTTTAGCTGAGTTTCAGTGGCTTTTCAGCTTGTGTCTACTAGTGTTTTTACCTCCCACTCACAAGCTGACATCCCAGAACTTGGTCATTATCCGTCTATTGTGCTAACTTGGAAAAGTGTACAAATATGGATGGGAACTAGCCTTCCTCTCCAGAATTGTGCAGACCATATAGGAAACTTGTTGCTCTCCAGAAATGCACAGAGTAGCCCATCAATGGGCTTGCTCTCAAAATTTGTGCTGTTTTGGCTAACAACCAGGGCTTCAATCTAGAAATTACATAGATCTTGAGGGACAATAACACAAGCTCAACCCAGAAACTGTGCAAAATTAACTCCAAGGCTTGCATTTTATTGCATGCTCCCAAGTTGATCAATTCCCTCAGGGAATAAGAAATCTTGGTTTGCATGGATGGGCTTCTTTTTCCTGAAAAATAAAAAGAAAGAAAGAAAAAAACATCCCTATATTTTAGGGATCCATTATTAGAAGTTGGAGGTTACATGCAAAAGTTGTTTTAGAAACCTCCCACCAAGTGTCGCTTTTTCCTAGATTTGCGTCATGCGTGTCATAAGCCTTGATCTTATCAAACTTATTTATTCAACACTTAAGAGATCATTCCTCACATCGATCTCAGAGCTCTTACATCCCACATCGCATCTAGGAGCATTCGATACTCTCAGCTTAGATTTTTCTAGGTAAGTCTGATTTTCATGTCTTTTGCTTCTTTTCTATTACTTTTTGTATTTCGATTTGTGTGAGTGTTTTTTTCTTGGTTTTTTTTAACGCTTGTTGTTGTTTTAATGCATGTTAGCTCGTAGCAAAACTGTTTCAGTTTTCCGTTGCATCTCACTATTGTCACATGTATTACATTGTTTTTGCACTCATGATTGTCGTTGCAATGACTCGCTTCAAACACTTACTTGTTTTCACGTTTACTGAATCCTGCACTTACTGTTTGCATGCATGGTCATTTACTCTTGTTTGCACTTAGCGTCTCCATGCATTCAACCTTTACATGTTTTTAGTCACCTGTCAGCGGGTCTGGGCTGCCTTGGCCCAGACCTTGCCTTGCCCTACTTACACTACGCATTTCTGAGAGTGAAGGCTCTGCCTTCCTCCCAGAAATTGTGTAAAACTTTCCCAACACTAGCCTCCAGGATTTCTCTGTGCAATTCTGAGAGGTAGTGCCCTACTAGCCCTCGGAAATGCGTAGATGCAATTTTCTGGGTTGCAGTCATTACTGACTGAAATTGCACAATGTGCAGTTTCAGTCCTCGGTAGGCCAAGCTAGAATTTTCTCTGTGTAGATTCATAAGTCAGTCAGCTCGCTAAAAGTCTGGATTTTGTTCTGTGAAGTTTTGGCAGTTAATCTCCCAACCTCTCGGTGAAAATTGCGCAACCTTTCCAGTTAGTCACCTAGGTGTATTGCATGTCAGTCCTCAAGTTTATTTTGGTTTTCTACTGACATTATTTTTTCCATGAGCGTTTCTCTATCTCTAGGTATCACAAGTGTTCGTCCATCACTCAGAAGTACAGGTACAATGGCCTCCAAGAGAGCAGGGTCAAAGGACACCGTCAAGAGTGCAACTAGGGAATCAGTTGAGCAAGTATCTATGAGCTTGCTCATCTACGAAGACACTAAGTTGTTCATAGACAAGGAGATCAATATGAAATGGCAGGACATCAATGACACATTTTCAAGCACATTTGAGGAGAACCTAGAAGACCGTAGGATCTAACATACACAAGTCTGACTTGTACCAGATTGCATGCAGGTATCCCACATTTCCATACGTAGACATGATCCACTAGATTATCTCGCATACTGATCCAGGGACAATGGTGTTAAGCAGTGTCAATGGAAAAAAACTTGCTACCTTTAGGGAAAAGGATTTTTAGGAGATGTATCACTTGCCACAGTCGGTGATCATGATGGATACTCCCTTCACGAAACCCAACATTAGTGAAAACTCAAGAGACATCTTGAAGAGTTGGGTGAAAGAGACATCCAAGTTTAGGACAACACCTAACCAGGTTTACAATAAAGGATACTGCAGAAGGCATATAAGCTCTTGATCATCTTTGCATGCTACTTATACAACCAAAAGAGAACATAAACCTTCTAGCAGAGTTGGGTGATTCTGTTGGATGAACTAGCGAGCGAAGGAAGACCTTTCAACAGGTCTAACATGTTGGCTCTCAGGTTGAAGGAACATGTAACATAAGCCTGACATCCACCCAAGGGTAAGCAAGTGAAGTTATTCATGTTTACTTATATATTTGATGCATTATATGCCCGTTAGTAGTTCCCAGGCTTGGATTGGGCATGGACACCTTTGGAAACCTCGGTGCACACTTATTGTAAGTTGTTCTCCAAGTGCAGCTTCTGTGGAGTTATCATACAACTATCATACCACTTCATCACCCTGGTATACAGGATGATATTTGAGCATGATCCACCTTGCATGTCGTAGGCAATGATGGAGGCATTGATTGAAATAGAAGATTTGTATGCCTCAACCCTTGGCACCTTCATAAGGATGTACAATGCATAGAAGGCTCAACGTATTTTACCGAAGTTTTCCATGGATAAGCTCATCATGCAAGAAGTCTCATATCACATCTTGACAAGGTTGTCAACGAAACTGCATAGGAAGAAGAAGGTACCTTGGTCCTCTCTTATTTTGTAGATCAGGTTGTATGAGTTCCAAAATCTCAAGAATGTTGAGGCCGAGGTAGAGGAATTCAAAAGATTCACCTTCGGCACCAAAAGTTTCAATCCGTATGACCCTCATTGCTTATTGAAGGACCAATGTGCGAGAGTGCATCATCCTTGGATCCATAGGGTGTGTCATTGGCTTGAGGAAGACCCATGGAGATAATGCTATCACTTCTGAAGGCTCAATGAACCATTCATCATAGTTGTAGAGTGGTTAGCAAAGTAGAAGGAAACAACATCTCAGAGAGCATCATCATTAGCAGCAGCAGAGGGTAGTAGACCTGCGCTTAAAAAAGGAAAGAGGAAGGTTGCTGACAACGTAAAGGTGGAGAAAAGCTACAAGTTCAAAGTAGATCCACTTGTCTTGAGAGAAGCTTTGGAGATTGAGGCTAAGAGGAAAAAACGCGTCAAGAGGATTGCGTAAAGGTAGAGAGAGAAATAGAAGCTAGAGGAAGCAAAAAAGGAGTTGCAGGAGTTGAAGAAGCAACTCAGTGTAGAACAGGGGCTACGTAGAAGAGAGAAGGAAGCACACTAGGAAGAGGAACAGAAGGAGACACAACATGTACACATTGATGAAAATACGCGCATACAGGTGATCGAATCATTCGAGTAGCTAGCACAGAGCAAACAGGGTCAGTGGTCGTAGGAGCAATACTTTTCTCAAGAGATTGAATAGATGCTAGAGCAGATGGACACAGATATGTTTTAGCCTGAGTTAGATCAGGAAATTGACCTCATATCTCAGAACCAAGAGGTCACCCCACCGGCTTCACCAGACTCGGAAGAAGAGAAATTCCAAGTGATCAAGGAGAGACTGAAATCCTTGAAGACAATCCAGAGGCGGAGATGCACAACATATCTTTTGACAAGTCACAACACAGAGTTATGCAGTCATGCAAAGTACCTACTCCCTACTCCTGATGTCCATGTATCTCTTGCGTAGTTTGAAGAACGAGTGATCGTGTCTAATGTGCCCAGACATCCAGCTACATTGGCTTATGCTACCAAAGCATATGCTAAAGCCATCAGCTCGAGTGTTAGATTCCTAATATCCGAGAATGAGTGCATGGCTAAGGAGTTACAAGCAACCAAGTAGGGAGGAGAGAAATTTACAACATCCGCCATAGTAGAGTTGATTAGAGTGATACTAGATGAAGTATTGCCTCTCAAGACATTCATGTGGAAGTTGTACTTAAGATTCGTCACCATGCATAAGTCTGTTGTCCATATCAACGGTTGGCAGAAACGCTATGCTAGGAGAGTACGCATCTTGTCAGATTTGCACAGTGTTGTCAATCACATGTAGATATGGACAATGAGGTACAAGGGAGCCTCATTGCACTTTCCAAATATGATGAAGCCAAAGGCAGTAGAGTTGAATGCATGCATCCAGAGTTCGATCTGGAACTATGAGGAACTCCCACAGCTCATCACCAGTTTATAGGCATCACATGCATGGGTATTCAGGAGCATGGATGTCATTGTGCACACGCATGTGATCCCATCCATTGGCACACTCACCAAGGTAAAGTCAGTGAACCAAGTTTGATTGGAGCGGGACATGTACTCTGATTAGTTGATGCGTGTAGCCACCAACACACACTTGTAGATGAACGTAGACACTATGCATCAGTATGTTGTTGGTCTCATTGCACTCAAGACTATGATGCGCATGTTATATGACAAGTTGGAAAGAGGTGCCAAATCAGTGTACCCAGATGCAACGGAGGCAAGATTTCTCTTTCAAAAAGATGTCACCATAGAGCACGCAAACACCATGACAGACTACCAAGATTGGCGTCAATTAGCCACCGTCGATCATCGCAAGGATGTCAAAGGATTAGTCTTCCTACAGTTTTCTGAGTCCTAGTGATGTCTCACATAGCTTACTCAAGCCTATTTTTGTCTCACATGGGTACATGTGCAGATTGTAATATAAACATGTTGTAAAAGTGAAAGACCAAGTGTTGATAGTAGAATGTGTAGAAAATATTAGTAGGTTAACTCGATAATGCAATATAAATCAAAGCAGAATACTATAACCTACTTCTATTATCAATTTTCTTAAGCTTAAATATCGAGTTGAACAATATAACCAGAAGAAGAATAATCAATGGTACAATACACATGAAAATACTTTGGGGAAAGCCTTAGCTAAAATCCCCACACTATTGTATTATCATAAATGGTAGAAATACATAGGAATTATACAAAGCCTTAGCTCTCACAGCTAGCCAACTCTCAGTACAATCCTCACAGATGCTCATAGGAAATCTTGGCTTCTCTCCAGCCTTCCTCTCTGCCCTCCAAGCTCTTATTTCCTTGTGTTGTTCCTTGTGGATGATTTTCCTGCTACCAAGTTGAAAACATTCCCTCAAAATTGTGCAATCCTCAAGGATTAATCCTTAACTGCATGCATGAGTTTTCTCCATGAGAAAACACATGCAACTGATAGTACACTGTCCTTGACATTTATCTAAATTTGGTCTTTCTCAGAATAGACATGCATGAGTTTCTGATGAGGGAATCTTCAGTTAACTCGAGTAGCACTAGTTGAGTGCATTAATGCATCAACTAACTGTTAACTCACTATAAGTTCCTCAAATAGTTTGGAACTAATTTAATTGGACTTAACTCAGTAAACTGAGTTAACTAATTACAACTCAAATATATAATCAATCTTATCTCCTTAATTTAAGGAATAACTCTTGCATGATTCAGAAAGACTTCTAACTTGAATTTCTCCAACTAATTAATTTAAAATAAATTAATTAATTGTTTCCAAGTAGCTGTTAAGACTAAATTTGATTTTAATTCACAATTTAAGTCAAGGAAAAATTAAATTAGAATATTGTTGTTGCCATATTTCAACACTCCCTCTCAAAAAGAAAGGGATTATCTGCCACACCGATCTTGTCCCTATGGAACTCGAATTTACACTTTGACAATACCTTTGTCAAAATGTTAGCATCTTGTTCCTCTATCGAAATATACTGCAAAAACATGATACTCTCGACCTGTGAAAAGCCACGAGCAACAAATCTTGCCTTATGCTTCTCCACACTACCATCAGCATCTTACTTTACCTTGTAAATCCAACGGGAACTCACAACTGACTTGTTCTCTAGTCTCAGAACCACATCCCAAACACTATTACGAACTATGGAGTCATACTCCTCCACCATAGCATCAACCCAAATCGACTGCTACACTTCTTCCTCAAAGGAAGATGGCTCGGTCTCAACACATTCCCCAGCAAGGGACATGTATCCAGTGTACCTCTCAGGTGACCTCCTCTGTCTACGCTGAGAAGATGGTTCTCCCACATTCTCTGTCGCATCGTCCAACAATCTGTCAACTTCTCTTGTGTGCTTCCATCAATCTCTGGAATACACTGCTTGAGTGGATGTCTCCACTCCTAGAACCTCTAAATGTGGCTACTCTGCATTAGTCTTAGGATCCTCCTCCTTAGGAACCAACAGTTCCTCCACAGCCTGTAGTTAGAGCTCCCTCTCGAGGGAAACTCGCATGGATTTCTGCTCATTAAACTTGGGATCTATGTGAACCATTGTCCTTCGACTTGTAGGCAAGTACACCTTATAGTTGTGAGGTGTATCAGTGTACCCCACAAACATCCCAACTCTATTGTTGGATCAAGCTTATTTCATGCATCCTTTGTCACATGGAAATATACTGATGAGCCAAAGGTCCTGAAGTGACCCACATCTCGTCTCTTACTAGAGAAATCTTCCTCTAGTGTCTTCATCCCAAGTATGCGATGCGGGCTTCTATTATGCAAATAGACTGTTTTATTGCATGCCTCAACCCACAAGTGAAGTGGTAGGCATTGGTCATGTAGCATTTCTCGTGCATCCCCTACAATAGTTCTATTCTTCCTCTCGGCCACCCCATTCTGATGTGGGTTATGAGGTGTCGTCAACTCTCGTTTAATTCCTTCCACTGCACAAAAGTCATTAAACTCTTGAGAGACATATTCTCCACCATTGTCGCTTCTCAAGGCCTTGATCTTCTTCGCTGACTCTTTCTCAACCAAAGCTTTGAACTCACAAAACTTTGTGAAAGTTTTATCCTTCTTCTGCATGAAATAAATCCAACATTTACGAGAATAGTCATCAATGAAAATCACATAATACCTTTGCTTCGTCATGGATGTCATTGAGAATTATCCACACAAATCAGTATGAACTCGCTCTAAGATAGCCTCTACTTGACTGTCTCGATCATGAAAGGAAGGTGTAATTTCCCAAGGTACAAACTTTGCATGTGTCAACTTTCTCAAGGTTACCTTTGGGAAGTCTTGTAGATATCCGTTGCATTATGTTCAAAGCCCCATGATGCAAATGGCCTAACCACCTATGCCACAACTCACCAATGTCTTGGCTTTGCACCAATTCTACTTTCGTACTCAATGTTGCACAATCATCTACTTCTAGTTTATATAGATTCTTCACCTGAATCCTTATCCTCTTGGTCTGACCCATGGCTCTGTGTCTTAGGAATGGCTTTCCTTTACTGAAGACAACATCATAGCTTTTGTCCTCCAACATCGCGACCAATACCAAGTTCTTCTTCAGTCCAGGCACATACATTACATCTGTCAAGGTGAAAGGAGCCCCACGCTCCCTTTGAAAAGAAACTGTGCCCACTCCTAAAACATTATACCTTCTGTCGTCACCCATCTCTATGCGCATCTTGAGGTATTTTTCCTCCAAGGCACTGAATAAATTTTTATCACCAATCATGTGGAATGAGGCTCCACTGTCAAGATACTAGACACAACCCATGATTGATGACACCATGCAAGTGATGAGGGTAAAGTCCATTTTGAACTGAGAGGCTAATACCTCACCTTCCAATCCTTCCAAGGATCCCTTCTTGGACTTCTTCAATGGGCAATTAGTTGCATAATGTCCCATATTGTGACAATTAAAGCATCTTACTTTAGACATGTCACCCTTCTTCCCTCCATGAGAAGAATTCGATTTGAAATGGGAATCCTTCCCTTTCCCTTTCCTTGCCTTACTTGCTAGGGCCATATTTTCTCCATCATCATTCTTCGATGAAGAACCATCTTGTGTGCTCCTCCTGATCTCCCCCTGCATAATATCTAACCACAATTGTTCCCAATCCAGCAGTTTCTTCCTTCCATTTACAGAGTCCTGGTAGCTATTCTAACTCTTTGGAAGGCCAAGGAGAGTGAGGCTCGCCATATCATCATCGACAGTAGTTATTCCCACACTGCCAAGCTCATCTCTGCAGGTGGTGAGCTTGTTTAGATGTGTGGAAATAATATCACCATTTTCCATCTTGATTCTTCGAAGCTTATCCTTGAGCTCCAATTTCATCTTGCTGCTACTATTCTTGTAGAGTTCCTTCAATGTCTTCCCACTACAAGAAAAAAAGGCATTGGTGAGGGGTGAAAAATGTCACCATAAGCTCATTGGTGACGATCAAAAGAGCCTTCGTCACCAAAAATTGAACGTCACCAAAAGTGGTGTCGCCAAAAGTATAGGTGTTGTAGTGACATTCAAAGTCCATCACCAATAATGATTTATAATGAAAGATAGTAATTGTGACCATTTCATATGAGCAATGGTGACGGACCATAGCCTCCGTCACCAAAAACTGAATGTCACCAAAGGTGGTGTCCCCAAAAGTATAAGTGTTGTAGAGAAATTCAAAGTCCGTCACCAATAATGATTTATAATGACAGATAGAAACCATCACCATTTCATATGAGCAATGGTGATAGACCATAGCCTCCATCACCAAAAACTGAACATCACCAAAGGTGGCGTCACCAAAAGTATAGGTGTTATGGTGACATTAAAGTTCCGTCACGAACATTGATTATAGTGACAGATAGTGACTGTCATCACTTCATATGAACAACAATGATTTATTGTGATGAATCTTTCATGGTTGTCACTATTGGTTTATATGTATGGTGATATTTGTTGACCCTCACCAAAAGCCGCATTGCCATAAGTATAGGTGTTGTGGTGACATTCAAGGTCCATCACGAATAATGACTATAATGATGAACATCGATCATCACCATTTTACATTAACAACAATGATTTATGGTTATGGACCTTTGAGGTTCATCACTATTGATGCATATATATATGGTGCCATTCGTTGACCGTCACCATTTCATAGTTTGGTGATGGTTGAAAAATATCGCCAAAGCTCATTGGTGATGGTCAAAAGCTCATTCCATATGCATCATGTTAGGGCACAATGGAATCGAACCACCAACATCCTGCTTGTAAAGCAGGTGCTCTTCCATTGAGCTAGCACCCTTTAAAGAATTAGACTTTTAAAAATTAGACCTTGAAACTTCATAAATTGTAAATTCTACAACTTTCAATAAATTAAAGTCTCGATAATATTTTTACTAAACAAGCAAAGCAACATCAAAGCTGCAAGTCCCTACCTAATGGTTATGGAAGTTATGAAAAGCGGTTGAGGAAAAAATAATTATGTATAAGAGAATGAATATGTTCTGTTGAATACTTACTTAGAAGTGAAACTTTGAATACATTTATAATCTATAAATGACCTATAACTAGAAAATGCACCAAATATTGCAAATGAAATGTCATAAGTTGATAACATATGGAAGAAGAACATTGATGAAGACATATGCAATATGTTATAGGTTGAGTGAAATAAAAATCCCAATGTTGTTGTTGTTTGGTGTTTAGATATCTGAATGATATCTAAACTTTTGTGCAAATGTGACACAGATCTGCGAAAACCATGAACGACATGTGATAAAAAAAATTATATATATATATTTCCCCTTTACATAAACCAACATGCAATTTGGAATTTCACAAGTCCGCACTCAAAACATGATAGCAACCAACAAATAAAAGAAATTGACTTAGATAGAAGGCAATACATTTACCTTCATGCTTGAGCTGCTTCTGTTTATATGAATTTGACTCATGACATTATTTATCTGACAAGGAATCAAAATCATCAGTAGTATTAAATTCATCCAACATGGACTTTGGATATCTCACTAACATCTACGTTTTTGTTGCCATGCCTGAAAACCATGGAGTTTCCTATTGATAGTAGAATAAGATGTGTGCCTACTGTTCAAGAACACATTCCTTATTAGCCATTTTTACCTAACAAAAACCAAAGAGACAACACAATATCAGCGTACACAAAATCCCCTACCGAAATATAATCATAACTTAGCAAAGAATTCTAAAAGATGTTAACTAATAAACTTTGTATTTGGAAATACTGTTTCTTTATATTTAAAAAAGACTATGTTGTACAACACTTCTTTCTATTTATCCAGGCAATTATATCATAGCATATGTCACACAGTAGCAATCTACAGAACTTAAAGTAAAAAGACAAATTTTCTCAAGAAAATAAACTTAGAAAAGAGCTTTGAAAACTATAAGTTTGTCATCAAAGCTTTAATTAATTTAACAACAAACTAGCTGGAGTTTGAAAATCAAAATCATTCATAGGAAATGAATAAGACAATGGCCAAAGTTGTTATTCATACAAATAAAGCTAGAGTCACTATTTCCGTTGCAGATAACTGAAATTTGGGAAGTGATCTAACAATTAGAGCTCATTTTCTGGGAAGACTCATCAATACCATCATTTTTTTCCATGGTCTATTGTGTCTCTAGATCCAAATCAAGTAGCTTTCCATTCTCAAGTTCTACCTTTCAAGTATTGATTTCTGGCTCACCCTTTAAAACACAATTCTACCACTCCATTTTATTTTGTTTTGTCAAGAGAATTGGCAAGACCTTCCCATCCTCTGTTTTACATAATCAATAACCATCCATCAATGATATAAAGAATAACAAATACACAACAAAGGCCAAAGATGTTCTTATTGTATACCTATGTTCTAGGACTCATCTGACCTTACTGGTGCAAAGAGCTCACCCTGAAAAAATAACATCCAAGTGGAATTTACAAAACTTTTTAAAATCAATCTCCAAGTAAATCAATCAAAATATGAACACCCTTTTAATCAATAAAATCTCTGACTTAAAATAAAAGTGGCCTATAATTGAATGTTATATCAACCATGTCAAGTAACTAACATCGGGTGAGAAATACAATCCATGCATATTGGATTAGTGAAATAATTGATCGCTCCATTACCAGCATTTGGGTCTAGATAAGATACATGCAAAAACCATCAACATGAAAATGAAATCTACATTCTTGTAAAAAATGGGAGGAAAGAAAATATCCACAAATTGAAACAGACTGCAAGATACCTCATTCCTGCAACAGGGTTATCTTGTCATGAACAATAAAAAAAAATAAGGAGAAATGTAATTTTTTCCACATTTTGACAATGAAATCTTTTGCATATTCTATGAACAATTGATGAGAAAATTCAGTTAAAGCTTGTTAGCATCAGGATTATAGTAAAACATAAAGGAACCGCTCCAACACATATATAATCCTAAACATAAGTATCTATACATCTAAATATTTAGTGAGGACATTGTATTTTGTGAAAATATGGAAGTCAAATCTTTGAAATAACACAATTTATGGTACCACTGCCTTACAAAGTCCATTCATTCGAGTATTTACAAATTCTATTCAGGGATTTATTCAAAGTTCAAAGTTCAATTAACATCTAGCCTAAAAAAGCTCAGATTTGAAAGGGAGATAACTCAAAGATGTAGAGTATATATCTCACATTTATATATCCTAATTTCCAGACATTGAAATGACACTTTTTAGCATACTATTTTGAATTCAGACGAAAATGCTAGAAAAAAATATTGATGGTTATTTTGCCAATATAGAAGTTTTATACATGTATTTATTTAAATAGTTAGCTTGCAATCTCAAACATATCTAAGGATGCACACAATACATTGCATGTTTGGTGCTGGTGTGTGAACTTGAGACAATGAAGTCCAACATTTAACACTTTGCCTATAATATGCACTACCCAAATAGGTGAAAAATAGTATTGTAGGTATGTGTTATGAATATATGTATTGTAGGCCAATAAGAGTATGGTAGGAACAGTCATGTCCAACCCTTCCAAGTTTGCATATAATTTTCATTGGTTTAATAGGTGAACAAAAAAATTGTAGGTGTGCATTCTGTATCACTTACCTAAATCCAACACCTTCAGTGTAGAAATTTCAAAGAATATATCTAGAACTGGTAGGTAATTTTCAAAATGAAAGGGTTGGCTTGATTGTTTCTGGAGAAGACTAGATTCTTACATTGTTCAATGTAAATTCATGACACTTTTCCAAGATTAGGTTGAACAAAGAGGAACCAAGCTAGAAGGTTATTTAAAGAATCCTTACTTAGCTAGGGTAAAATGTTAGCCCTTTTTTGTCAAAAAATCATAAATGTAAAAACTTTAAGATATTTAGTGAAGAGACTGTAGAAATGTTCTTATCAAACCACTAACATAAACAAAGCTAAGAAATATTACTTTGTAAAAGAGATATTCATGGTCAAATTAACAAGAAAGTGACGTTTTTAGCATAGTTAATGCACTAGTGCTCATGTTGTAGTGTCCCACGACATGCTAGGGACTACAGGGAGTGCTCATGTACATCTTGAGAAGAGGTGGGGAGACATCGAGTTGTAGTTAAGAGGACTACAGGGGATGAGGGGCAGATCCTTGAGGTACCCAACCTCTTGGATTATACCTTACTACGGGAGGCCCGAAGAGAGAGTAGTAGGACTGGAAGATGTCGGTAGAGATAGACGCGGATGAAGCAACAGAGAGTTCTATAGTGCAAGAGTCCCCAGGCAGCGCGAGGCTAGCAGGCTTCAATAGTGCGACCCCTAGTTGCAGTCACAAAGGGGCCCTAGTTGTAGTCATAAAGGGAGACCTAGACGCAGTCTTGAAGGAGCTCTAGCCACAGTCGAAAAGGAAGCCCTAGCTGTAGTAAAAGGCAGCCCTAACCGCAGTCAAAAGGAGGCTTATCCATAGCAATAGAGAGGCCTAAGACGCAATGTTCGCCGGATAAATTGTTCTTGCGGACAAGACCGATCTCCCTAGTATCGAATGATATCTAGCAACAATGAGCACAAGAAAATCTACTTTTCTCTAAACACGTTTCAATTCATTAATGAATACTAAGAGGTGTAACAGACCCTACTTCGGTCCAACGCTTGTTTGAGGCAGTTTTACTCCAACAGTTTCAAGTAGTTCCCATTTAATAACCTACATACACAAACAAGCACACATCAAATCATACCTGTGTATAACAAAATATGTTCATTATGTGGATCAAGGAGATCATAAAATAAACCATTAGAGACAGTTCATTGAGAAAAACAAACTTGATTTTATTAACTTTATGAATTAAAGAACCTTACAACCTTTGCCTTGATGTTGCACAAGTTCTTTCCAGGGTCTAGCAGGAGTCTCCTCTACTTTGACAAGCCTCACTCACTTCCCAAATGACATGAAAGGTATGTGATCTCTCCTCTCACAAGCTCAAAAAGGAAGCCTAGTTTTCAACAGCATTTACCCTCAAGAATCTTCAGCTTTCAACCCTTCTTACAACCAGCCCAATGCATGAATTTATAGTGCAACAGGAGGAAGTTGCAAGTCCACCATTGAAGGGATAAGTTCCTCCTTCAATGGAATAAGCACCTCATATCATGGAGTTAGCTCCCTTAGTTATGGAATGGATGAACTAAGGTGGAGTGGACTTGCCAGCCTAATATTCCTTCTAGAAGTCTCTAGAAGTGACCCAAGATGAGTTTTTAAGAATGAACTCGCGCCTTTTTAACTTTTACAGGGGTTCGCACCCATTACTCAATAGACAAAGTGGTTAGGTTCGCAGGAAACATGACCATTGGGTGCGGCACCGCAGGCAATGTTAGGAGAAAGTGCGAAACCAGGATTTGAGATATTTTTAAGGTCTTTCTCCCATTTTCAAGGCTTGACATGAAGAGATGAGGAGACTTGCAAAGGAGGTATGTATGAGTGTTGATGGACTCACACAAACTGTAGAAAGTCATGTTGACAATTTTTTGTGTAACAGATTGCCCCCTAAAGTGCGAAGTCTATAGTAGATGAGGATGGTTTTTTGATCATCTAAGAAGAGTGAAGGACTTTATCATTTCAAGGATCTTCCTATGGATACCCGGTCGAACCTGTAAAAACATTCAACGCAAAATATATATACGTGAAAATATCATCACTGAGGTAGGCATTCCCATACTCAGATCAAAACTGACTAAGAACTATATAAAACTGGTCTGATATAGAAATGATTTTGTATTACATCACAAGTAGGAACACATGGACACAGTATGGGCACAACCATCTATTTATGGATAGTCCAATATATAATGATAACAAAATTCCTCGCAGCCTGGATGGTGGAAACTAGATCCAGGGGCTTCATTTCTACTTCCCGAACTAGTACGATTCTATCCATGTGAATGAATGTGTCGAAGTCGAACATGGTAGAAACCACTTGATTACCAGTCAATGATGTAAATGGTTAACAAGTGTGAGAGGAACCACCAGTAATGTCAATGGCCCTCAAAGTACTCAGTACAATCCATGAAATGTGAATGAATGAGTCGGAGTCGATAGAAAGTGATCTGTCATAGGCAAGCCCATAACACGAAATCATAGATCAAGTCTAAATAAATATATTTGGCAAGAACTAACTCAGGGATGGTCAATGATGGATGACAGATATTTCGTAGGTGAATGTTTTATTTTCACAGACCTCTTGAACACATAAGGACACTGCAGATGGCTTGGTGACAATTGACCCAAAGCTAATACCAGGAAACCGGCTGAAGACTTTCAATGTGGCTTGATTAAATGTTAGGTAAAGGATTTTCCAACCCCGGTGAATAAAAGTGTCGTGTTCAAGAGTGATGGAAAGTTTTTAAAACACAAAGTACGACAAACAGGTTCATTTTTCTCTCTTTTCCCCCACCATTTCTGGCAAGTACCTCTTTATTTGTTACAAGCTTGAGGAGGATAACATTTGCTTGGTTATAAGCTCATCCTTCAGATGAGTCCAACTTAGTTTAGATTCAAACCCTAAGAAGGAGTGGTTTGTTCCTGTTTGTAATTGAATAGGTCCTTTACTGTTAATTTTAACGAGTCCAGTATAGGAGAAACTGAGCGTTTTTCAATTTTAGGGAGTCAGAAGAAAAACTTAAGAAAACTCCATGGTCGTCCTTTTTCGTAAATTTGAATCTCCCAAAGCCGAAAAAGTATAAAATAATACTTGAGAGAACCGGTTGACCATTACGATCAAGGAGTACTTTTCATAATTAGTGCCTTCAATCTGAAAAAGTAAAAAAACGATCGAAAACACGTCATTTTATTACCAATATTGAACTCGAAACGACAAAAGTCCGGCAATCTTTTCATGTTTATATGGTTAGAAAAAGAGTTGTAAGTGGACCATCTTTTTAGTTCCGTTTTAATGAGTCTAAAAAGAAAAACTCGGCAATCTTTTCATATTTTACGAGTCAGAAAAGAGCTTAAAGAGGACTCCTATGTGTTTTTGTTGAAAATGACCAATTCTCCCTGAATACCCAATATTCTGCACAAAAACTGCAAACATTACTCATCTATTTTAAAAATAATAAAATTGTACCAAAAGTGACCTTTTCAAAGTAAAAAATAAATAAATTAAATTTATTTATTCAAAAAATCTTATAAAAAGGGCTTTTACAAGTTCATTTTCATCGTTTGGCTTTGGAGTAAAAACTAAGAGCTTTTGGTAAGATAACTTCCTGTGGAGATTGCCGAAAATCTGACCGCTAGAATCAAGAACCGTCTTCTCCAGATAATCCACATCGTCCCTGACTTGCATTTCATCTGTTTAAAATTTTTTTTTAGGCTTTAAAAGTTGATTTTTAGAAGAAAATTTGGGCAAAAAATCGCCCGAGACAGTTGCTCAGGTGCGCCATGTGGCCCCTGCGCACCCCGATTTTTCCGTGCACAGGGAAAAGTAGGGGTGCTGCACCTATCCTTAAGGAGAAGTGCACAACTATGCACTATCTCTAAAAGGATGGGTGCGAACCCCGCGAAACGCGGATTTAAAACCCTAAATTCTTCATTTTTGCCCCATAGATTTTGAATTGAAATGTTCTAAACCACCTATTTTGCAACATAGGTACACAAGATGCTTGTTTGGCAGGAAAGAGAGCACGAAGATGTGGATCAAGCCACATTACTCCATCCACCTTCATTACAGGCATTGAGAGCATGCGGGCTATTTAAATTTTGGACCATACCTGGCATGAGGGCACAGGTAGACTTTCTACAATGGCTAGTAGGCAGGTGGAGCACGCAGGACTAGTGTTTCATTATTGGTGGCAACTGGCTCGAAATCGAGGCGGAAGACATATACTTCTTGATTGGCTTGCCCAAGAGAGGCGAGGAATTATCTCTTCTTAGATCTAGGATAGGTGGCCAATCTGTCTGATAGGTGGCCAATCTGTCGCTAATCTTCGACTAGAGTTTTGTAATAACCAAAATGCGGACAAATGGATAGATGTTAAAACCATCTCCCATCCTGAACTAAAAGTGATCGCCTTTACTATCACCAGACTCTATGGGAGCGCAGCATTGCATATAGCTACTGGTTCCCAGATGCGCATGGCAGTAGACTGCTTCCGAGGCACCATCTTCAACTGGTGCGATGCAGTATTGGCCAATGTGAAGGGCCAATTGACTAGGGAAAAGAATGGACAACTGAAGAACTTTGGATATGGTTATTTAGTTGTGAACTTTGCCCTAGAGAGGGTACCTATGCTAGTTCCACATCAACTTACTGTTGAGGCTGGACTTCCCCGAGACCCTAGGGTTATGCATTGGGTTGCAGTCATGGCCCACCATCTTGAGGAGGGTACCGAGGTTGTTCGATTCACACCCGAGTATTTTCATTGGTTAGAGAACCAACTCTTTGTGATTTAGGATTTTCCATACATTGGGATGGATTATCGTGGTGATCCCGACATGGCTCTTCCACCAGGAGAGCAATGGGATGATAGAGGTAAAATTATTTTCAACATTTAAATTATATATATATATATATTTTGTTTTTTAATCGTCCCAAAACTAATAGTAAAAAGTTTTTTAAATGAAAATGTGAGTCCACGGCGACCAGCCGCTCTCCAACCTTATGATCAAAGACAGCCAGTTGTCGCAACACCAGCCCCACGGGACCAATCAGCAGAGACCTTGGCCAAATTGGAGGGTCATCTAGAGTGCTTGACAGCAGATATTCCGGAGACTAGCATAGATGACATTCCTCTTAGACTTTAGTGCTATGCGATTGGGGTCCCAGGACCTTTTAGGAGGTTCCTTTATAAGGTGGCCCGAGCAGTGGTGTCTTATCGTGATCATTACCAGTGATAGGATGATTGCCTTGTAGACTCATTTTTTGACTTTTTGTGCTATCATTTTTGCCGATCATAAGGTGTTTTTCAACCTATGATTGAAGACGATGTATATTTTGACACACTCCTATGCTATGCTATATTACTATTATTGGTTATATTGCAAAACATGTTATGGGATGTTTTTAAATTTACTGTTTGATTTAATGCAAATGTTTATTTAACATTCGAGAAGCAACTGCATCTGCTAATGTATTTAAATATCTTGGAATGTGCTGATATTCGATGTAATCAAATTCTCGTTCCAAGAGACGAACTCTCAAAAATAATCGTAATAACACTGGATTTCTAATGGCATAAACTCTATTAAGCTGTAATACAACGAGTTCCGATCTAATCTAACAATCAAACTCCGAATTCCAAATGAAATGGATTCAGATAATAACTCAATCACTGCAGTGTATTATGCAATGTTGTTCGTTGTTTAACCGAGGCTTACCACATACATAGATACTAACTCGTCAGAGAGCGAATAGATAACCCAAGCTGCGGAAGAGATGTTCCATGTACTACGACAAGCGCCATCAGCAAAACTGATGTATGTTTGGAGAAGCGTCGACATCTGCAATATCAAGAGTAAAATCAAGATAAGTAGGAATAATGATGAAAAACACTCTCTGAAGTAAAGCACGCATTCCTAATCTAAAAACACACCAAACTTAGAAAGAAACTAGTCTAAAAAATCTCCACTCTAATCTTTAAGCATAATATCGCTTTAGATAAAACCCATTCCTAGGTTTACCTAAAGAGACACCGTCAAAGTCTTCTAATTCATAGGCCCCTTTTGCTAGCTTTCGCTTGACAATATATGGACCATGCCACATGGGTACAAATTTTCCAGCCCCTAGCTTATCGTTTGCTTGATCGTAAAGTAAGACTAGGTCTCCTTCCGAAAAATTGCGGGGTGTAACATTATGATCATAATGAGCTTTAATTCTTTTGACATGAGTTTCGATAGTTAATGTAGCATTACGTCGATTCTCATCTAATTGAGCTAAGTATAATAAACATTTTTCCTCTTCGGAAGTGGCTGGTAATAATTGTATAGCAATTTGTAATGACGAGATTTCACATTCAATGGGTAATACTGCCTCTAAACCATAAACCAGTTGAAAGGGAGTAAAACCTGTTGATGTTTTGACTGAGGTTCAGTACGCCTAAAGCGCTGAAAATAACATGTTATGTCAATTCGACCTATGAATCCTAATGATTTGTCGGATCATGGTGACTAGAACTTTGTTGATTGCTTCAACCAGACCATTTGCCTCTGGGTAATATGGAGTGGAACTATCGTGATGCAGGCCAAGTTGATCGGTTAGTTCAGTCATCATGATGTTTCGAAAATGACTCCCATGGTCAGTGATAATCACTTGAGGAACACCAAACCTAGCAATTATATGATTGAAAATGAAAATCGCAGCAGTTTTGTCGTCTGCCGAAAACATAGGCATCACCTCGGCCCACTTGGTAAAATAATCTACCTCAAGGATGATATACACATGCCCCCCGGTCGAGTGAGGGTTACATGTAATAAAATCGATACCCCATTTTGCGAATGGACTGACGGAAATTATAGGGTGGAGAGGAGCAGGTGGAGCACGCATCTTACAATAAAAAATTTGGCAATTGTGGCATTTATGGACTACAGTGATACAATCTTTGAATAAGGACGGCCAGAAATATCCAACACGCAAAATTTTTTGGGTTGTGGCATACCCAGACATATGACTGCCACACACTCCAGAGTGACAGTCATTAAGAACCTTTTCAGCCTCGTCATGAGTAAGACAACGGCGGAAAACAGAATCCACCCCACGACGATAAAGAGTATCTCCAATAATAGTGTATGGTTGGGATTGGAATCGTATTTTCTGGCGCTGAGACCGTGAGATGTCAGGCCGAAAAGATTGGGTCTGGAGATAAACAATGATATCTCCATACCATGGATCAACAGTGCTGATAAGGAACAAGGATTCATCTGCAATGGGTTCTTCTGCCACATGTTCGCTATCAGCATGAGGGAAGTCACACATCAATTCCGCAAAAACCAAAGACTTCTTTGACTTGGCCATTTCAAATTCCAAGTCAAATTCCTGCAGGATGACAATCCATTTGGAATACTTGCCCCCTAGAAATTGTTTAGTCAAAATGTATTGCATAGGGTTACAAACAGAAATGACAGTGGTTTTGTGTAACAAAATGTAATGACGAAATCATTGAACAGCTTGTACTACTGCCAAGGCCAGTTTCTCCACATGTGAATATTTTAACTCAGTTGGAGTTAAAGTTCGACTAAGATAATAGATCATATTTTCACTCTCGAATTCATCCTATTGAACTAAAACCATCCCTATGGTGGAATGAGAAGCGGTGAGGTACAAGAAGTAATCCTGGTTGTAGCTGGGAGGATGCAATAACGATACATGAGTCAACGCTTGTTAAAGTGCATCAAAAGATTTTTCAGCTGTCTCATCCCAAAAGAATGGAGTGTTCTGTTTCAACAACCGGGTGAAATCTTCTGTAATCTCGGCGCTGTTAGTACCTAAATCCGCCTTAGGTTGAAAGAAGGCAAAATTCAAGGTAACCACAAACCACGCTCAGTCTGGTAGCTAGCCCTACCAGAACAGGAGAGGGCTTTCTCCGGGTCATGCTCAGTGAATATATAAATGAAATGGCCTGAGATGACTTACAGTGAACTATTTGTCTTAGGCTAGTAAGTGAATATGAATACAAGAAGTGATTTTTATGAATGACTGTGCTTCTGGGATGATATGGGACCAATGGACCTCAATGAACAGAGAACTTAACACAAAGGAACGGATTATTTCATGAGGCAAGGTAGGCGAAAAGCCTAGCAATTTAGTTTTAAGATAGTGCAGAATAGAGAGATTGATTAAGAGGGTGAAAAGGGCATGGACAACATGAATCCTTTTCAACAGAAGAATGAACACTTAACATGAAATTTTCCCACAGGCAGAGCAATATAATTGAATTCTACCTTAGCTAACTTAGAAAATTTCAATGGAAATGAATATGAAATGAGCTATGAAACATAACAAGATACATATGAAACATAAGAGACACATTTTACATCACACACCACATGAATCTCATGAAACAGAGCCACTTCCTTTCATTAATCCTCTGTAAAAAATATACAATGCAAAAACAGAGTTTCTTTCCCACAGTCTCCCAGAAGTTACAAGCCAACCAACCCTTTGCAAATAGTTTGCATACAATATATAGAATATGCCATGAAGGGATAGAACACCCAAGGGTTGGGGAGTTACTCGAATCATCACAAAACGAAGGTGGAGAGCCAAACATCAGCTACAGGTGTTGCGCCACAAACATGACAAATGGCCTGGGTGGCCCTTTGCCTTCCTTTGCCACTTGGATAACTAACCATATGGAGTGAAAATACTTTTAAAATTGCCCTAAGTGCTGAAAAACTGAAGTGCATATGAGTGGGCCCACTTACAAAAAGTCGGGAAGCGAAATTTCGCGAAACAGAGGCATTCTGGGCCTTTTTTCCTATATGCGTCGTGCCCTTTTCTGTATGTGTCGCGCCACTTTGAGGCTAGTTTTGAGGCACTTGCAGGAGTCCAAAATGTGCCCAAGTGTGCTCGTTGAAAAGCCTGTCCTATCTAATTTCCAACCCAAGTGGAATTTTTGCATTTGGAGCTCATTGTCCCCTCTGAATCTTCATTCTCCCAAGACTGCTCCCTGTGTGTCAAAATAGGGGCAGTGAGGCCATTTTTGAGTGTTTTTTGCCCTTTTGGTGGCCAAGATCTTGTCCAAATTTCTTGCTCTGAGTGCCAGTAGTCATGATTTTGCATGCTGAATCCAAAAATGCAAACCATTTCTCATTTGGAGCTCCCAATCCTACGCGTCGCGCCAGTGGCGCAGCGCGTATAGAGAAAAAAACCTGTGTTTGTGCCAAAAAATTCTCATGCGACCAAAATTGTCCCAAATTTCTTGAAATTTGGGCTGGAGGTTCTCTATGGAGTGCTATGACATGCCAAGGAAGCTTCAGCCAAGATTCAAATCCGGTCTTTCTCTTTTGCCTCTTTTGTTGCTTTGCTCAATTTTGCCTTCAAATTCCTTATTCGTGCCTTGCAAACCTTGTTTCGTGCCCAATAGTGGTTTTTCATGTTCCTGAGCATGTCCCTGTCCTTGTTTTCTTTCACCAACAGCTTCTCTAAGTGGATGTGGATCCTCTCGAGCCAAATCTCTCAATCAGCCTCTATCTCCTGCTGAATAGGTGTCTTCTCATTTAGGCTTCTTTGGGCAGCCTGTTGGTCTTCACGGATGTTTTGCAGCTCCATGATCTCATGCTGGTCCTCAAGTTGTTTGTTTCTCTATTCCAGGTACTTCATGTTCCACTTGACCCTCTCCAAGTCAAGGGACAAGGCCTCAAATCTCTGATTGTTTCTCCTGGATGATCTCTTTGAGCTTTGTAGTTGTTGGCTCTGTATCGATCTCATCATCGTGAAGGAGAGCGAATTCAGTCTCTCGTTCACCTGATGGCCCTCCCTCCTACACTGGCTCCTTATCCTTGTCATGTATTGCTCTGAGGGAAGCATCAGCAAGAAAATCCAACTTAACCTTCTCTTTTTGCCTGATTAGGGTTTCCTGGAGTATTTTCTTCAACTGCTTGATTTTGACTTTGGATACCTAATTCCTTGTGTAGCAATGAGTAGCCATGTGTCTTTCAAATTTGTTGTCTCTTTTGGCCCTCTTAAGAAGATTTTTTAAATGGAAATTTACTTTGTCAATCCAAAACTCCCTATTTTCATTGATTTCTCCTGCAATTAGGTCAACTGAAGACATCTGCTCCTTTTGTTGCTGAAGTTCCCTTTTGAGTCCTCTAGTCTTTGGACTCTTCCTTGTCACTTGCTCTTGATGCTCATCTGAATCATCTGTGTCAACTAATTATTTTCCCTTTACATTTTCTTTGCTAACATCAACCTTATGCTTATTCAAGAGTAGTTTATTTACCTTCAATTGCTCATTATCCTGCTCTAGGAATCAAACCATGAAATTGGCCTTAGAAAAATTGTCCCTAAGCTCTTTGATCTTAGCATCTTTCTCCATGATGACCTAATCTACTATCTTATGCTATTCATTAACATTCAAGTTTACTATATTAGTGTAAATATGGAATTTCTCCTCATCTTGCAAAGGTGCCTTATGTTGTGATGGTGATCCCTGTTCTGCTGATGTAGGCTTGGACCCTTCCACAATGTTTGGAGAAAACAATGAGTTTTTAAACCCTAGCAAATCTACGCAAAGTATGAGCAATTTGGTGAAGTTTCCAGCAATTTTCAGGCTTGAGGCTATATGCGCCATGCTAAGAACCTAGTGCGCCATGCTCTCCATGTGCATCGCGCCCATTCAAATTAACACTGAGCAATTCCTCCCAGTGCGTCGCGCTCTCTATGTGCACTGCGCTTCTCCTCCTCTGTGTCGTGATTTTTCAAGAAGACTTTTGGAGGCCTTCCTGATGTCCAAATTGGGCATGGGATAGCTTTTTGGAAATGTCCTTGAGTCTTCTTTCCAACCCAACTAGAATTTTTCAATTTGGAGTTCATTTTCCCTATCAAAAATCATATCTCCCAAGACTGGTCAAAATGTGCCAAATGAGGCTACCTCAAGGCAGAGTGTTGTTGCGGTCAACTTGTTAATGCCTTCCTCAACCCCAAATTGAGCTCAGGATAGCTCATTGGAAAGACATTTGTCTCTAGTTATCATTTTAATCATCAAGCAAGTCATTTGGCCAACCAAGCTAGGAGAAAACTTGATTTTCCCAAGGTCACTTCAGAGGTACATCAATTCTCTCGAGGCGATTGTATTTTTGACATTTCTCTAAAACCATGACACCTGTGTAAAAAGTGAAGGTAGTTTTTCTTCCTTTGTCTATTATGGAAAAAAAACACTCTCATGTTTCCCAAATTCATATTTTATTGCTCAGAAACATCATTTGAGTGAAACCTATCCCGATGTGTGGGACAAGGGATTTGTCGAAATGAAGTGAAATGAAGGGGATAAGTGGCTTCTAAATTCTTGGGAAAAATCTTTGAAGGAGGGAGCGATGTTAAGAAGTAGGGTAAAGTGGAATTTCATATATATAGTGAGGGGAAGGGTTCCAAAAAGGCAAAACACAGGTCCAACCTAGAAAATTGCTAGGTTGTAGAAAGAAACTAGGGGTTGTGCGAAAATGAGGAATTTGAGGGATCTCAGTGATGGGAAATGTTTGATAAGGTACTTTAAGGATAGGGGAAGGTGTATGAACATCAGGATACAATTTTTGCCGATGATTTGACCATCCAAGAGAAATTAGCTTCAAAACCCTAGGAGAGGGAAATGAACCTTGCCTAGGCGCAACTGAAGCATGAACAAGGTGTAAAATGACCCAGTGGAACTTGACATGATGATGAAAACCATTTGAATGATGGTACACTCAGTTGCATGGTGACATGGAACATCACTTGGACAACTTTGACAAGGGTAAAATCAAACCCTAGACCTAATGCCTCGTGACCAAATTTTGCTTGAAGACTCACTGAAATGACAAAATTTGACCTTGACATCTTAAAATCACTTTGTAAGAGCATGTTTGATCACTGGAGGAAGGCTGTAAAGACTAAAAATAATAGCATAGATATGAGGAATTCTCTATCCAACATCCCCAACTATCCTTGCTTCCCATGCATTGTAGATATAAGGTCTACCACCTTGATACAACGAAAAATCCTTCTTGAGATGATCCTTGCCACATATCCAACACTGTAACTATCCCTTATCGTCACCTCTATTCTGCTTCCCTATAGGCTATGACCCATGTCCCTTTCCAACTACATTAAACCTCTTGTAAGGAACAGCAATCTCTTTCTCACTTGCATCTTGAGGTCTTGTTTGCTTCGGTAGCCATTTTCCTTTTTTATTTTCTTTCCCTTTCCAACCTTAATGATACTTTGTATTATGCTTTGATTGCTCATAAAAATTCTTCGACTTTCCAATTACTTCTTTAAACAACTTAGGCTTATCATACTCAATATGATATTTAAATGGTAATGGTAATCTACAGACAAATATCTGAACTTTGGCCTTCTCATCCTTAATATATGGTGCATACCTCAATCACTCCATGAAATTAGTTGTGTACTCCTTATCTATCATCAATCCCATCTTCAAATTATAGAGATCCTTAACTATATTGTCATAGCACCTCTCTAACAAGTACTTCTTCCTGAAAAGTATATTCAGTTCATGTGGTGGCTTAAGGGGGCCTGACCCAGGTTCAGAGTTGTTTGCACCAACCAAAAAAACCCTAACTGTTGGCCCTTCCGGCAACAACCTACGTAGGAGGTTGCAATCTCACCTGAGGCAGTATTGGAGGATCGTAGAACCAAGTTTCTACATCTAGAGATGGTGTGATAAGTTACCCTAAACTTTTGTAGCTTAGATCTTCCTTTGCAGAGATCTATATCCTTCTATGGTCCGCTATTGTAACTCTAAGAAAATAGCCTCTAGAGCTTCATGAAGGTCTGCATTCAGACTTTATAGACTTAAAGGAAGTAGATTATCCACTTTCTCACACTAAATAGTAACCCTAGATCTGACTTCATGCAAATATACTTGATTCAATAGAAATCATAATGGGCTTAACCTTTATCTTCATGAAACCAGATAATTACTTAGTTCATGCATAAATATTAAGGATTCAATATGTTCATGCAACAATTACACATTATTCCACATAAAATAGATCATTAAGCCATAATGCATAACTTAAACAGAAATAAGAATAATAGTCAAAGGAAAGATATTTGTCCCAAAATCAGTGTTTATTAAGTTCAATGTTTAGTTTACAAACTCTTCCACTCTGCGCAATGTTCAGCTACAGGGGTCCGCACACTCAACTGCAGACTTGACAAGGTCTCTGTACAATCAATTGTAGGAGCCTTCCCTTGTTTCCTAAGTATAGGAAATACAGATTTTCCTGCCTTAGCACTTGCCAAAAATGATAATTTTGTATCTTCTGTTCATAATTAGACTCATTATAACTTAACTATATATGGCTTTTTCCATACAATACCATGGTCTGTGGACCATGCGTGAGTCTCAAAAAATGACCTATCACTTACCCAAACAAGGGGCTAAAGACCCTTTGGCTCCTACTTAACTATGTGCTCCCTTTCAACATTTTTCAGAGACTTTACATTATTTACAAAATCTATTACAAAAATTGGTTAAGCAAACCCAAAATGGGCCCTATACCAATAGGCCCCCAACACAAATATGGTGACTTTCCCTCGAGTCACTCTATCGGCACCCCAATATTGCTGCGGAGGCCACCAAAATTGACCTGGAATGCTTCTACATCAGTAGAGATTTGTACTGCAGCCTGCTACACTTCTTCTACCAACTTTTCTATCGTCAAGCCTTCTAGTGCTAGGCACATTGTTATATGTGTCTGCTACAATTTATTTAACTTTTCCTGAAGTGATAGAGTAAGCTAACAAGATTCCTCTATCCATGGTTGTAGTTTGGCCTTGAGAATGTCATCTTTCCTTTGTAACACTTCCATCTGTGATTGTAGCTGTTTTCCTTCCTGTAATCAGGTGAGGCATTGGACTGGTGCCAAATTAAACACAACCTCTCTTAACTCATCAAACTTGCGTAGTGTCTCCTGGATGCTTGTGCTAAGATTCTGCAAGTTTGGGTCCTCCTGCAACTTCATCCATAACTCCATGGCATTATCGAATATCATCGCAAAATCTATGACTGCAGTATCCAATGTGCCCATGTTTTATGTGATCACTACTCTATGTTGCTCTCAAACCTCTGGCGGAGTGGTTGGCTACAACTTTAGTTGAAGCTCTCAGATCTTCATATGGAAATTGAACGTGACATTTCCAATCTCATCCTTTGACGCACAAACTACAATAGCCAATTTCTTGATTTTTGGTTGTTGCTACGACATCCTCCAGAATGTTTAATTTAGGAATTGTTTTGCATGCCTACGTTATAACTATCTCTAGGCTCTGACTTCATGCTTGCAGTTCTTTCAAATCTTGAGATTCCTCCATGAACATCTACTCATTGTTTACTTTGAATTCACTGATGACTGCAAGGGTGCCCTGCTCTCTAATCCACAACCCATCTGAAACCCCCTGATGTAGCGCATGGAGGGTGAGAAGCGGCATCATGGCTAAGTTTACCACCATTTCCTTTAATATACTTAACACAACATGGTCTTTCTCTAATTCCACACAAACTGATCCTTTTGGTAGGGGAATGAATCTTAGGCTAAGATTCCACTCCAACTCTGCTACATTCTCGCTCCCTTGCACTAGGCTCATTTGCACCCTGCTGGCTTGCCCAAAACTCTCTTGAATCCTGCTGGTTTGGATCTATCTCTCGTGTAGATCCTTATTGACTCTCCTTAGCATCTGCATGTATTGTTGTTCAAACTTCTGCCACAAATATTTGTGGTGTCTCTTACCTTGTCTCCAATTTCATCGAGATCCCCTTATGTGGGGATCATTGGGTCAATGCACACCTATTTATCTGATTTATGCTTCTTTCTTCGCCTGATAGTTGTCTCCTTACCACGCTCCCTCAATGTGAAGGGAGTTCTCTTCTCCTCTCCCCTGCCTCCTTCATGCTCTAAGTGTTATGGCTCATATGTATGCTGTGAGGTTGATTCTTCAACTTCCTCTGTATTAGTGTGTTCTTTCTCAGCACATTCCTTCGTAGCACACTCTTTTTCCACAGCTTCCTTAGTAGTAACTTATTTATTCTTTTTTTCAACCAATGCTCCTGTAGCCTTTTGTGTTGCCTCTTTTTTCTTCTACGCAGCAGAGCTCTTTGCACCCTTACTAGTACCTGCACCAACGTCCATGGGTTTGTGCCACTCTGGTGGCCAACTTCCCACAATCCCTTGCAAATTTGTTTCTGATACTAAGTATGGCAGCTTGTGCGAGATATGCTTAGGCTCCTTTTGTACCATGATTGAGACATTATGAAAATCTACCTTGAACTCTACGAAAGCCCTCAAATGTTCGAACAAGGTTGGGGAAAACCTTGGCCACTAACTAATCATTATTCAAAGATCCATTTCCATTAAAATTCAGGAAATCTTTGATTCTTTGACCCACTCTGGATTCTTTGTCAACCACAATGAAGCAAACTTCATTGTCTCTCGTAAATCTTCTGCAAGCAGAGGAAACTGAGAGTCCTCCGAAAATATCCATGCTACTAAGACAATTGACAAAAAGAGTCACACATAATGAAAGGGCTTACTGTCCTCCTATGCTTCACCACAGTTCACAAGGAAATCCTTACACAAATATTGTGCCCAGTTATATTGTACTCCCTTCGTGCATTGGGCATCCAATGACACCACCGGTGCCGGAACTTCATCTGCCTGGCATTTCTCCCTGATCTTGTCTGTAAGAATCTAGGCATAAAACTGCACCACTTGGTCCTGAATGGAGTGGATAGAATATCCACTCAACTTCATTACTAATCCAAACTCTACCTTCATCTTATCGGCCACCTGGTGCTCTCCTCCTTTCCCTCCAAACTCCTTAGCAAGGTCCGCCCCTTTATAGGGAAGCATTATAATTTGATGGATAAGCATAACTGTGATCAGGATGGGTTCACCGAGCCATAAGAACCCATCGTGCACAGCATGAGTAGCTAGCACACACACACCATGTTGATTATTGCTTTGTGAAAATGTGGCATGCAGAGCATGTTCAGCAACTCGAATTGCTCAACAACTCTGACCCATTTCACGGGTTCCAACCATGTAACCCTGGTTTCTTTGTAATAAATTTTCTTCATGTACTTGTGGGTAGCCAAATGAGGGAATATCTCATGGTTCGTGAGATCCCAATCCTCCATATTTAGTACCAAAATGCATGCTAAGGTTTTGCCTTCAAATTCAACCTATTCTTGTAACACTGGCGTCAACATTGCAAACTTTCCAGAATGAGGATCTTTTGTTACTTTGGTCTTTCCTTTCCACGAAGGGATATAATCTAGGAGCCATGTGATAGCTCACCCTCCTTAGAATCCAATTCCTCCACTCCTTGGAATTCCTCTTCCTCTAGTTCCACAACCTTCTCTAACTTCTTATCCTTCTTCTCCTTCTATTGAATCTCTGGATTCTTCCTCAGTGAATGTCTCATCAGAATTGGTTTATTCTACTTCTCTTTTGGAGCTGATAGATTCCATGATTGTTATCTCAGGGGCTGCCATGTCATAGATTCCAGCTTCAGAACTAATAGCCTCTGCAAGGATTTGTGGGATTCATTCATTCAAAGAACAAGTCACGGGATTTTGCAGACAAGTTTGCGAGCGAGGGTCGTGACAAAAGTTCTTCCTAGTATTCGTGCTTCATAAACTTAAAAGGCTCATAGACAATTATAAAAATGCAAATTTTTCTTCAGAGGACCAACATGCTCAATTTATAGGAAGTTTTTAATCCAAATCTGACAGTTCCCTCCAATTTTGAATCAAAAATGTGTCTTTGGTGGCATATCTCCAAAGCTTTTTGCCATAAATGATGCCTACCTGCACCTCTTAACGAAATTTTTGCCATCAATTTGTGAATAGTAATTCCAACGGCTACTTTTGGACCCATCTACACAGCACCATCCTCCATGGCTAGCTCATCCAGCGTAGCTTCACCTGTCGCACTCTTGTTTGCTATCGTGCAACCTCCCTACTATGTTTTTCTCGTCATCAGGTAGTGTAGTTTATAGTCCCGCAATCCCTTACTGCTACCTAGATTACGAAGATTGTCCTGCTACCATATAATCATTGTGTTGGTGTAGGATCCCCTATATACAACCTCATCCTACTTCAATTCACTTTTCTTAGAAATGGTTCCCCATTCAGCTTCATGAGTTGAACTGCGCCACCATCCATGACCTCCTTGAAAACATATGGCCCCAACCAATGCATTTGAAACTTCCCTTGAAATGTTTTGAACTTGTTGTCATATAGCAACACTAAATCATCTATGTTAAAAATGTGCATCTTAATATTCCTATCATGCCATGCTTTTTTGTGTTCTTTTTTCACTTTCTCGTTAAATGCTACAAGGAAGCGGTCCTCTTCTAACTCCATTAACTGTGCAAGCCATTCCTTCAGGGTCGCACAATCCACCATCTTTGTCAAAGCCGTAATACTTAAAATTGGAAGAATATACTCCATAGGCATCACTGCTTCAATCCCATAGACCAACCTAAATGGTGTTTGGCATGTCAACTTCTTGCAGGTCATCATGTATGCCCATAACACTACTTGTACACACATAACCCAAAAATTTCTCTGCGCGTTGCAGACCTTCATCAATGTATTCTCCAAAATTTGGTTAAATTATTCCACTGTTCCATTCACCTGTGGGTGATAGGGCATGCTCTTTTGATGGTACACCTAGAATTCCTCAAGCATCACATTGATCGTTTCATTCAAGAAGTGTGTACCCCTATCACTCATCAATATCTTAGGGCATCCAAACTGAGTTAAGACATATTCAAACAGAAACTTCATGATGATAGTAGCTACAAAATCCTTCACTCGTTGCACTTCTGCCCACTTGGCTAAATACTCTGTTGTATTAATGATATATCACGTGCCCGTCTTATTACTTGGTGGTTCTATTGGACCTATGAAATCAATGGCCCATTTTATCAAATACTTGTAGTGAAACCTGAGGATTTAAAGACAATTCATCTCTTCGCGATGGCTTCCCTGTCCTTTGGCAAGTAGAGCACGCCTTATAGTATGCCTTCGAATCCTTATGTAATGTCAACCATCATAACCTAGCGTGTAAAATCTTCTACGAGGTCACTTTTCCTATGGAGTGACCTCCTATCACTCCTCCATGTGCTTTAGAAAGGATACTAGCACGTTTGAACTCAAGAACATACCTTCACAATATTTCATCTTTTCCTATCTTATACAAGTGGCCTGCAATTACTGAAAAATATACATCGCAGACTACTAATTCCTTCTTTTTCCAAGTATAATATCCTTCCCGATTTATTCTCGTGGTTAAAAACTAAATGATTTTAGTAAAATGGTCATCCATGACATGCACCACAAAGAGATGTGCATCTGACAGTCCTTCCTCCAAACTATTTGGTTCTTCACACGTTTCAATCCTTGATAGATGGTCATGTCAACATGGCCAAGCAAGATTCCCAAGGGGACACAAAATATGCACTTCTTCAATTTAGCACGATCTGATACCTTCGACATGTATCCAACATTTGTCGTAGACTCATGACATGGTACTTCACCAATCCAAACACCATCCAATCATCAAAATATGCCTCCAAAAATTTATGAATAAATTCCTTGAACATCACGATTACAACTCGAGAGAAAATTGCATGCGCATTCTTCAATCCAAAGGGCATTACTTTAAATTGAAAGCAACCCGACTCTATCATGAAGGTTGTTTTTCTTTGATCTTCCGATGCGATCTCTATTTTATGATGTCACAAAAATCCATCAGTAAATGAATAAGCTTCTTGTCCACCAATATTCTCTACTACTTCATCAGTCAATGGTGTTGGAAATGGATCATGTACACATCCATCATTCAACTTCCTTAGTTCTACGCATATACAGATTTGGCCTTCTTGTTTCTTCTCTTGGACCACACTTGGGCTTAGCCAATTAGATTCCTCTACTGGTTCAATAGTGCTAGCATCCAACATCTTATCTAGTTCTTGACGCACCTTCTCTTTATATTTTGGATTTAACCAATAATGCCTCTTCTTAATAGGTTTTGCATCCAACTTCAAAGTAATCTTCATAACACCTAAATCTCTAGTGATTCCCTTCAAATCCAAAAAATTCATTGGGAATAAATCTTGGTACTCACGTAGCGGTTCAGCCACATTATCAACCATATCATCATCCCAATAGTCTCCTATCTTCTCGAACTTAGGCTTTCCTTCAGATCCAATGTTTACTTGTCTAGTTTCAAAGGTTCTAATATATCCTGGTTCGAAGCTTTCGAACCTTCGACTTTGCGATGTCCTTCTGTATCTGGAATTTTAACATTCTGCAGTCATCTTCTTCCTCTTTAGTAGTCACATTATTACACTCTAGTGCATGGCGCAGTTATGTACTCCAATCCACCTCAGTCCATTCTATTTGTTCCTTAGGTTTTCTGAATATAACTGCTTTTATTTCCTAGAGCACTTCATCAATGCTCTCAAACCCATACTCAAATCTTAAAGTTAATAGAAACCCTCCCTTAAGATGTCCCATTTATCTATTCCATTGTGAAGTTCCATCTCCAAACACCAATTCATTGGAATTTTATCTAAGGTATAACAGAGAATGTGCACCCATTATGGTTGCAGTTCTATTCCCCGAGCCTTAGTCCATCATGTCAAATGATTGTGCAGATCATTCTTCCCACTATATTTTTCTGTCATCTGAGTGTTAGCATACCCAAACCTTAATTTCATCATTCTTATGTACTCCTTCCATCCAATGAAGTTATCCTTGTGTGTACCCCACCAATGGGTAGGCGTAGCATGGAGTGCTAACTCCAGTGCCTCGAAGCGATGTTCTTCTGGTACTTCCCTTTCAAATTCATCTAGAAATAGAACCACATCAGTCAAAACATCATAACATAGAAGATTCCTTAACTCGGTCGAGACACACTGTAGTGATTTGGTCATCATATTGCAATAGAGCGTAGATACTTCATGCAACCGATTCTACTAGTGTTCAAGCTCTATTTGAGGTGTAGGACCTATGGTTGTCCCACACAATTCATCCGTCGGCCATAGGATTGATCCAATCTTCATCTCGCGTTGTGATCTTGTATATCTGATCCATATAATCATCACTTTCCACTATATCGTGGACAGGTTCCATATAATGCGCTCCTTCTGCATTGTCTAGTGGCACTACAACCCTGAGCGCATTCTTTTCAAATATCATATCCCACTTCTTTAAGTTGATTACCATGTTCATATCAATAGCTGAGTTGATTCCTAGTAGCGTGGGTTATGGGTTACTATCATCCACTATTTCAGTGACCCCAAAGTCATCCAGTGTGCTCACACCCTCAATGCCCACCATTACACCATAAGTGCCCCATTGGAATTATCTTTTGTTGATTTTCCATGCATAGCAGAATAAGAGACCACGAAAGCACAGTTCTCACCATTCTTTCCCATGAATTCTTAGGGAGGATATTGGCATCCGATCCCAGATCCAAGATTACCTGGTCCATTTCATATTCTCCTATTTGCACGGTCAGTTTCATCTCGCATCCCATTCGCTTCTTATGCTTACCAATGTTTCTCAATGTGCATTTTCCAACATAAGTCTTTCAATTATTTGTTCATTTGTTAATTAAATATTGAAACACTTCTACCACTTTCTTATCACGCAGTAACTTCATATAGGTCTTCATAAAAATAGCTAGTACTGAAGGATCTACTTCTTGCGTCGCACTAGTTTCTGGTATTTTCTCTTAACTTCTTGAGATGGAGGCCTCGCCAAAGTTCTTTGCTTCCATGAAGGTCTCTTTAGCGTGATTAATATCAATGTCTCATTCCTTCTCGGTAGCCTTGTGCACTCATTCATCTTCCTCAAGGTACTTACCTTTATCTACGCTAGTTTTCATACCACTTCTTGTCACTATATTTATGCTATGGTCTTCTTTGTGGAGCTCCACCCTTATCATTTGGATGTTCTTTATAGGTTGATGGGGTTTTCCCTTCTTTTCTTTCATATTTTCCATAAGGACGAGACATTCCTCTATCATATGGTCAAACTCTCGATAATACTAACACAAAGGATGCATGGGGTTTGTACAATCTCACGCGAAGTGCCCTGCTACACCATGGTTATAGCATATTACCTGTCCAGGCCCTCGACCTAGTCCACCACCTCTTCCTCGTCCTTAGCCTTGGAATCCTTTGTGTGCTTCTACTATGCCCTGATCCTGAGGCTGGTTTTCTACCTACATTTCAGAGGTAGGGGTTCTATCCATCATACACTCATAGCTTCTACAATGCCATCCATTGTGTCCCATATATTTACAA
This sequence comes from Pinus taeda, assembly GCA_000404065.3. Lineage (NCBI taxonomy): Eukaryota > Viridiplantae > Streptophyta > Pinopsida > Pinales > Pinaceae > Pinus > Pinus taeda. Next base: position 5,944 of record APFE030274498.1, on the reverse strand, counting down.
AAATTGCAAAACAACTGATGAGGGGTATGTACAAACTTTTGTAGTATATGGAAATTATGAGTTGTGTGTTGTTCTATAACCTGACAGATAGCACACCATAGTGTAGCTCCCACACTCGTCCCCAAATTGTTCTCTGGTTTCATGGGAACATGACCTCCCCCTATAATATAGTTCTTGTAAACTTGGCAATGGTCCTTATCGTGTCATGGATTTTACACTTCAAACACCAGACTTCAACATGCACCTCTAGCTGGGCTTCCTTTCCTTTCTTCAGGCTGTGTAACTCCAAGTGAAGGCTTTCTAGTTGTGAGTGAATCTATTGCACTCCTAGGTTCATATCATGTATTGGTGAAGCATCCAACCTCATTGCAATTTCCAAAGCTTTAGCTTGCATCGCTATATTTTGTTGTGATAGAGGTACTCTTAAGTGTGGCAAGAATGACAATATATACCAGTCGCGATGTTGGGAATATAAAATTATCATATTAGCTTGCCTAACAAGACATTTCAACCTTTTATCAAAATCCCAAGGTGCCTCATCTACCTTTTGTCAAAATTACTTTAACTCAGTCACTAATTGCACCTCTGACTTAGGCTTTCTAAACTCCTTATTCAGAGCTTGTTGGGTCTCTACAAACAACGCAGTTGAGTTATCAATTTTATACTTGATATACTATGTTAATGTGTGATCATATAAGGCTATGACTAGATGTTATTTCTTGATGTTATCATCTATAATCTGTTGTTTCATCCATCCAGCTCCTACGAAAAACCAAAATTGTTTAGGATCTTCGCTCCCTACTCCTCTAAAAATCGACATCTTCACCACATTCACCATGTTGAATGGTGGAAGTGGAGGTGGAGGGGGTGAAGGTGTAGGTGTATGAGATGAAGGTGGAGGTGGAGGTGTAGTGGATGGAAGAGGTATCCTTGCGATACCCTGTGTAATTAACTGAACTGCACTTCATGGCATAGTCAGCACCATCCCTCCGTCATCACTTGAAGGGGGTTCAATAAGAAAACTATATTCCAGGCTTGATCCTTTGTTCCTTCTAAAGAATCTCCCACTTTGTGCAGCCCCAAACATCAAGCTAACTGCATAATCCTCTTTTCACATAAAAACATTTTAAGACATGTCTTTAATTATTTTAAATACTTACCTCATAGTCCTTGAAAGAGCCTTCATTATGCTTCGCTATAGTTGATATTTATATCGATCGCAAAATAAGTCACAAAACTTCCCAATGTGTGATTAATCCAGTGATCCACAACCCACATGATATTTCTTCCTAATGCCTCTAGACATCACACCAACTCAAGAGTCCACACTATAGGGCCGTCAAGCCTCCAAGTCCCTTGACCATTTTCCAATTTAGACAACTACTCATGTAGTTCATTAGGGAAGAAAAAGAAGAACACGTCGGTATCGTCTGTGTACAAAAATCTCTACAAGCACTACTACTTGGATAATTTAGGGTTCCTATTTTCTTAAGCCGTGAATGCGTGCACGTTTGAATCAATTCACTTGTCAATCTCTTTCTTCATAGGAAACCAATTATCACACCTCTTAGATATATCCCGATCCCAGCAGTGGAACCATTTGTTTGCTTAAGGGGGCCTGACCCAGGTTCAAAGTTGTTCATGCCAACTAACAAAACCCTAACTACTAGCCCTTTTGGCAAAAACCTACATAGCACAGGCTGCAATCTCACCCGAAGCAGTATTGGGGGATGCTAGAACCAAGATTCTGCATTTAGAGACCATTGATATGTGGCCCTAAACCTTTGTAGCTCAGATCTACCTTCGCACAGATGTGTATCCTTCTATGATCTGCTACTGTAACTCTAAGAAAATAGACTCTAGAGATTCGTGAAGGTCTGTGATGAGACTTTATAAACTTAAAGGAAGCATATTATCTACTTTTGTGCACTAAATAGTAACCCTAGATCTGCATTTGCCAAGATCTACCCGATTCAATAGAAATCATAACAGACTTAACCTTTATCTTTTCGAAACTAGATAATTACTTAGTTCATGCATAAATATTAATGATTCAATAGGTTCGTGTAGCAATTACACAATATTTCATAGAAAATAGATCATTAATCCATAATGCATAACTTGAACAAAAATAATAATAATACTCAAATGCAAGATATTTGTCCCAAAATTAGTGTTTACTAAGTTCAGCGTTCATTTTACACACTCTTCCACCCTGCGCACTCAGCTGCAGGGGCCCATGCACTTAGTTGCAGACTTGCTAAGGTCTCCACACACTCAGTCGCAGGAGCCTTCCCCTTTCCCCTAAGTACAAGAAACAGATCTTCTCCTACCTTAGCACTTACCCAAAATGATAATATTCTATCTTATATTCATACTTAGACTCGCTATGACTCAACTATATATAGCTTTTTCCATACAATACCATGGCATGCAGATGATGGGTGAGTCTCAAAAACCAACATATCACTTACCCAAACAAGGGGCTAAATCCCCTTTGGATCCTACTTATTTGCACTCTCTGCTTCCACATTTCTTGGATAATTTACATTCTTTACAAAATCTATGACAAAAATTGGTTAACAAACCCAAAATTGATCCTGGGGACCCTATCCCAACATCATGCCAACTCAAATCCCCTATCCTAATGTCTTTGACCTGCGTCACATCTTCCCACCAGATGTCTGATTTCCCTTTAAGGTTAAAAATATATATCTTGGCCTTCATGCTCTATGTGTAATAATGTAAGCCAAAGAACTTCTTCATTCCAAGCAACCATGCCTCTGTATCTTCTGGTTTCTTCAACTCTCCATCAAATGTAGGTGGCTTGTCTTTCTTGAACACATCCGGAAAATATCCGCTATCATTCCTTCTTTAAGGATGATAACAATGATGACCATGGTACCTATATGAACTAGAACTAGAATAAATCCCATGTCCAGTGCCTCTCCTATCAAGTGTATCCAATAATCTTCCATTCGTGATGGTATCATCCCTGTTTGACCTATGCCTATCATGTGATCTGCTACCATAGGATCCCTTTGTGCTATCCTCTCGTCCATGACTAACACTAAGTGGTCCTTGTCTCTACAAGTCTAATAAAATCTGAAGGATAACTACATTGACCTATGGTTGTTTCTCTTGTGCCTTGGAAATTCTCTCTTGTGACTGAATGATTCTATCATTATCTTCTTTGCAACTTACTATTTATGCCTTCAACATTCTCAAAATATCTTCTATGTCAGGGGAGCACCCATCACCATGTTTCTCTTTTCATTTATCATGAGAGTCTTATGAACTATAATCCACCATTTTTCTAGTCATATTTGATCCTCTTCTTCCTGCAAACATATCATGTTAGATAACCAAACATAAACCTAACCAACATGACTCAGTATAGTTGAGGGGAGGATATCTCGTCTGCAAGATCAACCATATTATCACAATACATGTATAATCATAATAATAACAATATATCGACATCATATCGATCATCATCCAATTACCATTCATGATTTCACAAACTATAACATTGACATGCATAACAAATACAATCGACATGTATGCATGACAAAATCATCCCAATAACAACATCATCAACTTCTACATGACAACACAACTGTAACAATGACCACTATGAAAAACACATTCCATCCATCTAGTCCAAGTGTTGGACCATGCTTTGATATCATCATGCTCTGATACCACTCTGTAACACCCTCCTCCCACACCTACCCAAGTTCATCAGTTCGCAGGGGTTAATATGTGATGAAGATTTACTAAGATATGCCTCAACCTTCTAGGTACAATTAAGGAAGTGAAATTGTCCAACCAAAACTTTACAAGCCTTCCTCGGGTGCTACAAGACCTTAAAGACCTAACCAACCACTTCAGGTGCCCAACTTTTATAGACATTTTTGGGCACTTCAACCCCGATCATAAATGTGCATAAATTGTGGGTTCCTAAGTCCCTAAAGGTGTTGCTTCACTGCCTAAAGGAACAAGGTCAGCTGATTACATCATCTCCTAGAAGTTCTCCACTAAAAACTGCTCATAAATGGTCAAAACTGGACCATACTGAAAACCCAGTGGAGAGGGTGCGATGCATATTGAATTTCTCCTCTATAGGATGCAATGGTCGGGAATGGACAAATGGCAGGGACAAAATGCAAGGTGGAAGATCATGGAATCTTCCAGAATCTTCCCCCCTCACACTTGCCTCTCTGTTTTCGACCAGGGATGAGTAAGAGATCATCATTCTCCAAGTGGAAGGAGGAACTATTAGAGAGAGGACACTAATCAAGATCCCAGAAGGTGACTCACCTCCCTATAATCATCTATATATGGATCCCTCATCACAGAGATCCAGGAGGCTAGAATTTTGTATCTTATAGAGAAGTGCTATTGGTTTTCTGGTGTACATTCATAGTGTTGGGTGATCTAAGC